>JASANN010000266.1:2537402-2590752 GCA_031762395.1 Calameuta pygmaea | reverse complement strand
CGCCTCTGGATGCCGCCAGCGACGGCCGGTAAGTATGGCAGCTCGAGTGGTAGGTAGTGCTCGGTAGGTAAGTAGTGCTCGCATGGTAAGGTAAGTATGTGTACTCTTCGATCTCCACACAAGATAAGTGGCGCCACCTCTGAGAGAAGCAGTGAACTTTCTCCGGTCAATTGATTCCGAAATTGAAACTTTAGTGTTGGTATGGTATGTGGCGCCATCTCTGAGAGGACCGCTGAACTTTTTCAGACAAAATAAATTGCGCTCACTGATTCTCTCAGAGATGGCGCCACTTATCTTGCCCAGGAGGTGCTGCCCCCTTATCGGCGAAAATTCGAACTAATGCGGACGCACGTCGTTTAAAATTTATATGAATGTTTATGATTAGATATTAATATAGTAATGTATTTTACGTGGCGGAATAAATTCTATATTCTTTCATTATAACAATTATTGTTAATAATGTTCATTTAGATATATGTAACTTTAATATATTCATTACTGTCAAGAAACGTATACGTATACGTACTGTATGTACATACAGTTGTTATTGGAAGTTGAAAAATATTTTATAAACGAATATAATAGTAATAAAATGAATGATTGAAAATTAATAAAATCATTGTTATAAACAAAACACTTTATTTAATGAAAAATATTACTTTTTGTGTTATACATTTACCTCTTTTATTCATATGAAGTCGCGAAAACATGATAAACATACATTCCCTGTAGATCCTAAAGATTGGATAATGAAGCTCAGTTGAAGTAGGTATCAGCATTAGTTTGGCTAGATTTAAATACTTGTATCGAGATTTCCAAAGCTTTTGTAAATTCAGTAAATAATATTTTGGATATTATTTTATTCACTTCTGATATGAAGTATGATATAATTTTGATCAATATTGTTGAAGGTTATGTTATGAAAAATATAAGCAGTTTAGAAACGCTGATAACAAAACGTTTTGTTTATTATTTTTTCATTCTTATACATTAAATATTATTCATAACTTTTTTAATTGTAGTAATTTCCTCCAAGTATTTCAGATTTTATGATGAAGGTTATAGTTTTGTGGGTACAATTAATCTATTCTGAATATTTTATGTAGATGATATTTATACTTGTATTTTTATAACACGTTACTTTTAGACTTGTTAATTATGAATAACATATATGTAATTCTGTTGCAGGTATTTTTTAAAAGAGCTGTTGAACACATGAATTAATGCATTCATGAGATTTGCAAGAAACATCGGTCTCGAACATAGAAGCAGTAAACAATTTACAAGATGGCTATTGTAAATGTAGCAACATGTACATGTGTAAAACTATCTTATTTTCAAAGAGAAAAAGGGTGTTGATATATTGAAGTATGAAATTAATACACCCTTTCGGTGATTACTAGAATTGCACACTATTGATTGGCTAAAGATAGACAACATATAAAGTCTATATTTCATTTCCTTAGATCGTCTGTGTCTTTTAAAGCAATACTAGATACATAAATTGACTAAGAATCTGTCATAAAAAGGAAACTTGTGTCACAGTACATGACAATGTACTTTTAACAATAAGTATGCAGAATCCATTTGTAAATGAAATTTCTAATGGGTATACAGATTGTACAATCAAAGAAAGAAGTATTTGTTGAATTAAAAAATCAGTCAAACTCACGGAAATATATTAATATACACTGTTCAGAAGAGATGAAAAATATGTTAGCTGTTCCAAAAGATGCAAAACAAATATCGACAGAGCAGAATTCAACATGCATCTCGCAGAATACTTGGCAAACCAGTGAAAAGTTATCTTGCTCTTCAAAAGCAATTTTCAGTGAAGAGAATAAGTTAGTATGCTTTAAAACGAGTCCAGAACACCATAACTCCTCGGAGAGTTTTGTTAAAAATAAAAATCGAGAGGTATCATCAAAAATTAAGGATTATACTCGTTTGAGCGCGTTGAAGCCTATGTTGTATAAAGCAAAAGCTTCGAATAAAAATGAATCCGTTGAACAAAAATCTTTAAAAGCATCGACACATTTCAAAAAAACATATTCAGCATTAAATATCATTAAGAAGAAAAAAGCAAAAATCGGTCGAACCGATCCCTCTGCTGTAACAGCCTTGAAAAGCAATGTAATAGAGTCCTTAACATCTTCAATACATCTACTTCAAGTTTCACAAGGAAAGGAAGGTGAGCAACAATGTAACCTTTATGAATCTGTAGTGTCACCTATTTGTCTACAAAATGATTATTCCTATCCAACAGTGTCACCCATGACAGAAGAAATCATGAAGTTCAACAAACCAGCTGTGCAATATAAGATATTACCAAAGTCCTCTTTTATCTCAAGAAAAGAAAGAAGAAAAGAGAATTGCTTAACAAACAGTGTAGCTTCTGAACCAGTGAATAACAAGTTAGTAACTGAAGAGGTACCTGTAGAAAAGAGAATTCTTCTCATGAACTCTGACGAAGAACCATCACAAAAGACAATTTCCTTAAGTATTGCAAAAAAAGAGCATCCAACGACAGTCACAATCAGTGAATCAGTACCTGGGGTACAAAGGATCGTAGGAGTTCAGAAAAGTATATGCGCTGCGGAGACTCAAAGTGTCCAAGAAAGTACAAGTGTGTATAATCCAGCAGCAGTGACATTAAACTCAACAAATACAACAGGCAACAAGAATACTCAAACATTAGAAGTAGTATCTTTATCAAAAAATATATCTACTAACCTTATCGACACTACTCATGATTCAGCAACTTTAAACAAATGGACAGAAGTTAATTTAAACGAGATCAAAAGGACGAAAGTTTTGAATATAAATAGTTCAAACGAAAGTTTACCTCCCTTATTAGTCTATTCTAATCTCAAGCAACCACTTTATACATTAGAGTTTTCAGATAAGTGTGAAAATTCAGTTGGTCTATTAGGCCAACAATTGAACTATCCGATGCAAACTATAAGTGCTATACCAACAAATCACCAATTAGTAAATACTGCTACAATTCCGATACTGTACAAATCAACAAATGACTACAATTGCTATTACTTTGCAAACAAATCAGAAAGTATATCCATACCAATGAAAACTGGAATAGAATATACCATGATAAGCTGCAAGACAAATCGCCCTAAAGAAATAAAGATAGCACCTAAGATTTCGAATGAGACAGCAGTTTCCGGAAATAGTATAAACCTTCAACATACAAAGCCTCTGTGCAGTACAAATACGCAGTCTGAAAGTAACGTCAACAAAAAACTAATAAGCTCATTGGCACTTGCAAATTCCAATCAAATTCAATGCCCACCCCTGCTGCCACTTGCTGAGGAAACTAAGAAGGTCCCAGTGATAAAACCCGTGCAGGAGTATACTGAGATTAAAATCATTGACGTAAGAACAGACATTGTTAATAAACAGGATATGACTGGTGTGTCAAGCAGCGCCGATGACATTGTACAGGTAAAACCTTGGGAAACTGGCAGCAAAGATATATCAAAAAACACCAATGATCTAGTACAGATACAGACTCCGGAAATAAAGATTGTAGGTACACCAAGAAATATGAATGAGGTAAAAATAATATCTTCAGAAACGGATACAACCGACGAGGATTCAAATCCATCTCAAGTCTCACGTAATACTGATATCGAATCGTCAATTTCAGAATCAATAGATCTGGAGCCTAGAATCTTTCAGGTAGAGGTACAAGTGCCACAAACAATGCCGGAGACAACGCAGCAACAAGAAACAATTAATCCGTGTCTGGTTGAACAAGACAAGTCGATGCTGTCAGCGACGAAGAATATGTCAAATGCGATTGCAGCACGTCAAATAATCAAGCAGAATAAAGCAGTATCAGAAAAGCGAAAATTAATGCTGCTCGAAAAGGAAGCTATGCAGAAGAGACGAATTGACATGTTGCAGCATGTTTTTCAAGTTTTGAATAAGTGCGCGAGGATGTGCGCTAATGAGGATTTTGAGATATGGTTTAAAAACGACGAACCAGCTACACAGCAGGACTTGAAGGACATTCAAAGTAAAGAGGAAGTTACTCATACTGTCACTGAGAATCCTGGTGAATGGGTTGGTTTATTAAATCTATTGAAAGTTAGACCGGTAGGTGAAAATAAGACGCCAAAGCGGAGAAGATCTTCGAAGGCAGTTGCTCAACCTGAACGAAATTGTAAGAGACCGGAAGTCGCCCTTTGTGGCAGCGTGCAAAAACGGAAATCAAAATTCGATGACGATGCGACGGTAGTAGATCTGCCGGGAACTTCATCCAAGATTCGAAAAGTCGAGCCCAATGATTTAGTAATGCTCAAAAGTTCGAGCATTGTCAGTTCCAAAGAACCTGCTGGAAATCTCGCACTTCCTATGACGGAAGTACAGGAAGTGCACTTTATGACACATGACGATCAAAATTTGGGTGAGGATGAACTGGGAGACGTTGGGGAAGCATCGAAGACTGACGAAATTAATGATTCGCAGACCGGCATGAGTTTACGGCGACGAAAGATAATTCCAGGAACATCCAAGAATTCCAAAAGACAGAGAAAGCATGAAATTCCTACTCATGTGTCTGAAAAATTACGTAGATCTCGGAAATGGATAACCGAGAGCTCGAAAAAAAATGAATCTCAATTTATTTTTACTGAGGATGTGATTGTGAAATCTGAGGACGTAGAAATAAAACCGGATGTGAATAACTATGATACTTGGAACGATGGAATACTTTGTCAAGATTTTGGTATTCAAGATTGTTACGTAAGATTACGTAAGATAGAAGACCTTTATCCATCAGGGTACAGTTGCATAGACTTCGATGCGATATTTTCATAGCAGCCATTTTTTCAAAAATTTTCTTACGTGCCTCACGAATTACGTAGAAATATCAAGAGGAATATAAATAAATTGTTATTCCTATAAAAAAAATATTCACGCTTCGTCGCATTAATATAAAAGATTAATATAAAGAACGTGAACTTTGAAGTATTATATTTGATATATTTAATTGCAATTTATAAGTTCTGTAAAACTAATTAACGTTTTGCACAAACAGATGAAATGTCAGTGAAGGGACAAAACTGTGACCTCAGGCATTGCTTGAATTTGTTATTAAAAAATAAATTATATAGCATTATATAATTTAAAGACTCACAGAATACAGTAAATAAAATATGTGATAGAAATGTTCAATTATGTAAATACATCCATCTCTGGTATAATAAATAAGATGAAACAATTTTCGTCATAGTTATATATTTTGACTTTTTTTTTTTGTATTTACAGACAGTCGCAGTATGCCAGGCCTGTATTAATAACAATATGGAAATAGTGCAAATTATGTTTATTGCTCGCAACTCACATTCAGAGCCAATATTATTAATATTGAGATATCACGTAAGCGTTTAATCAAAAATATTTTCTTTCTCTTTATCATTCTGAGCCATTTTCAGTTTAAATAAATGCACGAGTGCATCTAGTATCAATGGAGATTTCAAAAACTTCAAGATATCTCTCAATAATGCTGACTGTGAACATAAAGATCATTTAAGTATTGACAATTGGCAAATGTCCGGAAGTAACTATGCAACACAGACATCATCATCGTGGAGGTGGATAATTATTATAATTAGAAAGCAAGGAATAACGCTATTCCTACATATTTATTTAAAAAGAATACTTTTCTTTAATTCTAATGATCAATAGCTAATAAAAATATAGCAACAAGATTTCTATGGGCACTTTTAATAATTTGAAAGTCTGCTGCACCTCCATATTGTGATGTAAAAACGATATACAATGAATTATAATAATTACAAAATCATGTTATTGATAATGTTTTTTTTTTTAAGTATAATAAATATGGAAATACGAAAATGCATATATATACACACTTTATGCATACTATCCTGTAAGTAGATTATCATTTTACTTAAAATTATATTTCATATATCTTTACTAGGCAGTATTAACATTTGGTATAAAAATGATAAAGATATGGCTATAAGGATTTTATTTGGAACTGCGTTTTTATTGATGGTTATCAGTCCAAAAAAAAAAGTTAACATATGTAAAACACAACACAGACAGAAGTAACTTGCGTAATAACGATTTCTATAAACGATAGCACCAAACAAAAAAAAAAAATAAAGAAAATCATGTAAATTTACACTTACACTTTGAGTATAGTTATCTTGGATCATTGCAATGCGTGATGCAATTTAAATAATGGAATATATAACAAATACTTGTGGAAATATTGTGTAAAAACAATCAATCATAGAAACGTTATTTATCGCCAGATACAAGAAAGCAAACGCTTCTTTTTATAAACATGGAAATTCATTATTCGATATGAATTAATTGGAGATAATTATATTACAATGAGTTTAACATTTGTTCGTAGCAAAGTTATGACGAAATCTTACACAGCGAGGAAAAAAAAGATTGATCATCAAGCTTCGCTATGAACAATTGTCAAATCATAGCACAGGGATTTTAAACATTTTCATTTATTTCAAACAGCTGCAAATTGATTCGTTCGTTTAATTAAAGGGCAACATATGTATATTCCTCGAAAAATATTTAGAAACAATTCAAGGATCTAGAGATCTAATAACTGTCGAATAAACTAAAAGGAGTTCAAAATAAAAAAAAGAAACTTTTAGTTTTCCTTACAAGTAGTTACTTCAATTTGCGTTTTCACATTGGCACCTTTAATTGAGAATCACATTGAACATATATACTTGTTCAAACGAAAATTAGGAATATCTGAATAGGAATCATAAAACTGGCGACAGCCAGGTAATCCAAAATGCAGATTAAAATGAAAATTTTAAAGAATCCTAATTTATCGATAAGAAACTATAGAGTAACAAAAACAATGTAACAAGTAATAATCTCACATGTCGTAAACACAAAGAAAAAAATAAAAAATATTAATCACGCGTTACAAACCTCCAGCAAACAGCAGCATTAAAAAATCGTACGTCGCGACCAGTCTTTTTGATAATTCCCAAAAATTCCTCAGAAATCAAACAAATCTTTATTTCTCTCGTTACTAAGCGTTAATGTTAGAATTATTGAAATGCCAATTGTCAAATTATCATTGACAATTAAATTATTACAAAATATCTCCATCGATCGTTATTCGAAATGATCGAATATCGTCCTTAAAAAAAAATACAACAAGCGAAAGAAAAAGATTACTGGAAGCCTTTGTTTCGGTACTACATTTTCCACCTACTATAAGCACAGCCTAACGCCTAACGTTACAGTTTTCGATTCCACCGAATCAAATTAATTACGTGACGTAAACTAATAGCTACAAACATAACGTGAAATGACGTACGATTTTCAACGACTGCGTTGACGTACAATAGCCAAAAGTCTGTAACTCGCCCCTCGAATCATTTTTCGTGTAATTAACGAAGAAAAAAAAAGGGAAAGGCAAGAGTTATGATCGCAGGAGCATTACGAAAATGATCGTACGGGATGATATACAAAACGTTAATATATAAAATAAATAGTGCTCTTATATGGAAAGCATATACGTATATATATATAAATACATACATACACGCGTGACAGTATGTATGCACTTATTATCTTTTATCTTTGTCTTGTTTAATAAAAGCATCACAGTTCGCGCGTCCGCAAACGGCAATCCAGTGCTCTGCAAGTATCTCATAGAGTTTTGCAATTCATAATAACCAATTCGCATACGTATATCGACCTTATATCGTATACCGATTAAATAAATTGAAAAACTATTTCCTGGACAAGGATACAGAAGCTGTCACTGGATATCAGTTTGCTCTACGAGGTCAGAATGAAGAAAAACGCGACTTTGTAAGACTGTGCAATTCGCTTAGCTCTCTCTTGGCATTCGTTACATTCTGATTATTTTGGTATGACCCGTCGTACCATATTTATTCACAATATATAAAGAAAGTCATCTAGCACACGATTCAACGTTCTAACAATGACTGTCTTTTCCTACATCTGGTTTTTTTTGCATCAGTCCACATTTTTATTATCATAAATCAGCACCTGATTAACATACCAAAGTTTATGCTTCAGGTTGGTTTATGAACAAAGCACGACCTTCGTCCACCAATAATTCATCAATGAAGATATCTTCGTCGCTGCTTACGTCAATGAGCCGCAGACCCAAAACTGTATCGGCTGGCGAGAGACGATCTGGACCGGATTCTGTTACAATCGAGACAAAATCGCGATCCACGACCAATTGTTGGAATCGAAGACAATCTTCGACAGACCAATCAATATTCGTAGGCTTTATTCCTGTGACCGAGTAAGATTGTGAACATGAAGATTAGAAGTAGCTACGATGCGAAACAGTGAAAATAACTATTATAATATAATAAAGAGACAGACTTACCCACGAGTCTAGCTCTGATTGCTTGATATGGCAATTCCAAAAACTCTCTTGTAAGAGGTAGAATTTTGTCAAGGGTGAGCACCGATACGTCACCAAAGTCACAAAAATATACTGTCACTATTTGTTCATTAATAATATTAGAAATGCATACGCTGAAACAAGCAAGAACAAACGTTTATTAATTTAAATAGATTCAGTACGAAATTACAATCAAATTATGGAGCTAGACAGTTTTGTTAACCAATATTAGTTAAAGACTTACCGGTACCAATGACCATCAATATGTTTAGCTGCATAAAGTCTACCCTCCTTAACTGTTTCTCGAGTCATCGGTGGTCCTTGATATTTACTACAACGCTCTTGCAACTGGACCATCATAGCCTGTCGCAAGTATCCATTGTTACAAAGCAACCACAGACAATATAAAAATTTTCAAGTAAAAAAAATACTTGCTTGCAAATTGATCATGTCATTGAAAGGCTGCACAGTGAAGTTTCCAGGATGTGCAGCCATCGTTACATGAACGTCGTAGTAGCCTCCAATGTCTGAAATTTCAGGTGGCTTCAAAGACTTCGGTGCATCTACGTCACCGTTTGTTATGTTTCTAGAGATACTGCGTTCCACTCGCTTGCGAGAATGTGTATTATTATTATTGCCATCCCCATCGGTTCTAGAAACACAATGAAAATCAATTTGAAATAAGTCAAAATTATTGCAATCTCATACATTCGTTAAAAGTGAAACAACAATTGAAACATCAATACTATACCTCAACAGTTCTGGTTCCAATGCCAAAGTGTTGTTGATCGAAATTAAGATATTGTCTGGCTGAATACGTTTAAACAACTCGACTAACGGTGGTGAACCTCTGTTACCTGGTCTCACTAATTTAGCAAGTAGTGGTTCGGTGTGAGGAGCTAATTCGATCAATCTTGCCACCATTTTGTCGGTTAATTTAGAATTCTGTAGAGTGCTCAAACGAACCTTAACAGCCTGTAAAAAGAAAGTCATACGCGATTACACAAAGCTTAATGAATTTATTGTACGGATCTTCGCAATCATTGTTAAAACGTCACACTCACCTGATATGGAAATTTGGCTAATACGTCAGAGAGCTTCTCCAATGAGAGAAGATTCTTCCTAGCGACAGTAGCAGTTTTTCCAAAGTCGACGAGAAACATTTTTAATGGCTGCGACGTAATATCAACCACTTTAGCTCGATACCAATTACCATCCTTTATGGACTGTCCGTAGTAAAGCTTAGTAGTGTCGATTACGCTGACACTACTCTTCTTAATGTGTTCCTGACTGAGTCCAGTGCTGTTCAGACGATTCAATAAATGCACCAGATACGTGAGACTTTCAGACTTGGTTTGTACGTATACGTCACCGTTGTCTTCTACATGCGAAACGAATACTTCAGCTATTTGTTTCTCCTAAAGCGATAACAAAAAAAAAAAGAGTTTGACCAAATAGCTCAAATCCTTTAAGATATTTATTGCAACTCACCGTATTAAAGAAGTTTGACGACTTCGCAATATGCTCCATGATTAACTTGAACAAGACCTTATTCAAGTTAACGTCATCGGGACCTTGAGTATCGTGCAAGATAACTGTGGCAAAAGGTCCTTCTCGATCGGTACCCCGACTCAGAACTTGAGCATGAAGAGTACGTGCTACCAGATGCTCTTCCATTACACTGACTATGCTTTCGCATTCGGCAAATTCTTCCAGACCAGCCAAGCACAGTCGTAGAGCCTGCATGTAAAAGAAATATTAGTGAAAATTAAAAAAGAGCTAAAATTAAATATCACTTTTGTTTAAAGTTACTGCTCAGTCATCTGAACTGACTCGATAATTAACAAACCTGCGCTGGAAGGGTGCAAAATCGTTTATCAAGTGGGAAGAGCTTCGTGTAATGGAATGTATCCTCGTCTCCAAGATCTATAAAAAGTACTGTAGCTTCTCCTGTTTGATCGTCGTATTCCAGACACTGAACTCTGTGCCAGGAGTCGTCTTCGAATATGGCGTAATAATTGTCAACTTCAATGTGCGACTCGGTTGATGGTTTCATTTGGGCATAGTGCTGTTCCATTTCACTGGCCATCGTGGCAACTTTGTCCTGCATTATAATAAAGTAACATAACCAAGTAAAAAAATGTAATAATAAAAAAAAATTGAATAAGAATGTAAAAAAGCTTACACTGTAATCGCTGCCCACGAGTTTTGCCCATATACCAACAGTACCGGTCACAAGAGTAACGAAAGTAATCCAGAAATTTTCACGTGGCAACTGAAGAGTTCCAGGTACGGCAACTCCAATTGGATTCAATTGGATCCTATCCATTTTTGAAGTATATCCTTCAACCTTAATGATAAAATAATGTACATTAGTATTTACTTGTTGATCTGAAAACCCATATCAAGTACTGCGAATGGCATGGAAATCAAAATACACATTATCAGAGGTTCATAATATCCGTGCAGGCATCAGTTCCTTCAGATTAATATTTCAGATAATAAAATGTAAAAGCTGCCGTTGAGTCGATTCTAAATTAGAGAAAAACAGTACATGTGCATAGATTTCAAAATTTAAGATTTTCTTTTTTTTTTCATTCTTTCATATTCACTTTGATATACTCTTGGTCCTATTTTATTCTTTCAGCACGTTACTTCTCATGGAATCATTTAATAAATATAAAATAATTTCCTTCAGCATTCGTGTTAACGAACAAGATATCCGTTTACCAATGTTTTTGGCAAAATAACAAAAGACATTGAATAACTGTGCAAAGAATTCAAAACTTTTGTCATTACGCTATATGTGTATGTAAAACATCATTTGCTGAATTGGTACAGACTGAATAAGCAAAAGTAATGCCAAGCAAAATTTACATAGAAAAATCTAACAAGGTATTTAGCGAGTTACAATTAATTAATATAATATTGAGGTTGGTTTGATTTTACGTAAGATTGTGAAGTATATAAATAACTGTCGCATGCATTTTTGTAAAGCAACGTCTTTCATACTGTTAGAACGTTATTGTAAGCAAAGATGAATAATTATATTCACATGTTATTTGCAAGGCATGTTTTTAATCAGAATTCGAATAAATTCCAAAAAAAAAAAATGTCTGATTATAATACACAGCAAGTGTTACGTACAGCTGCAGGGAAGTTAACACGTTAAGTTTAACACTACCTCACAGACAAATAAGCATGAAACAATTTTTTGTAAATCAACCAAAACTCGTTGCCAAAAATAGTTGCGTTTCTTTAAGTTAACAAAACAGGCAAAACAACGCGTTAAATATTAGAGGCACGAAACACAGCGGGATCGAACAATCATGAAATATTTCACAGTGATTATAAGAACAAAGGATAATAAAAGAAATTAAATGGATAAAACTTGCTTTGTAAATTATCAAACTATCGTGTCTATCAGTAACTGTCGTTCGTTAAAAAAAATATGCCCTTTGAAAAAGTTTTCTTTGCCCATGTAGAAATGTGATCATGAGATGTTGGATTCTTGAGATTTTTCAGATTAAATACTTTTTCGATTATATGCATTTTTGTTAATACTATAATTTATCGACCGGTAACGCTTGCAATTGAAAAGTTTATCCTTTACGAACATGCTGCTAAATTTCCACGACTGATTGTTGAAATTAGAAATTAATCAAAATAAAATTAACGATAAAACCAAAAAAAAACCAGAATAAAAGTAGAGAAAAAAAAATGTAATAGTGAAATCTTTACTCGTACACACAATTGGCGTTTTGTAGAACTGTGAACCTACTCACATGGTTAAATACAAATGAAAGTTTGTTGTCAGATGCGAATTCAAGGCCAAGACCCGATCAATATTTTGATTATGCAACAAGGTCCTACAAAGTTTCAGAAATACAGCAAGACCTCTCTTCCGGTTTTCTTTATAAAAAAAAATTTCATTATTTCCCATCCTCGAGAGATTTTACTCCAACAATGTTTTACGGCCAATATAACGAATCTCTTGTCCTTACCTTATCTACGTATGGCACAGAACGTCGAAGGATCGTAGAGTTGTGGGCACCCTTGTCCAGCATTATCGACGAGCACTCCTCGATAATAGTTAGCCAATTTTCGGGTAGATTTTCATTATGCTGCTGTTTGTAATAGACTGGCACTTGCTGCATGAATATACCATTAGGATGAGCCTCGATGATCGCGGAAACCCTCTCCTTGATCAAAGTCTTATCTTTCGTTTCAGCAATTCCTGTGAAGGGTCCATACTTTTCCGTAAGATCCTTAATGGCTTGCGCGGCTGCCAGTTTCTCAGCTTCCTCCGACGTCTGTGCCTCGTTGGGATAGCTGCTGTATTTCAAAGAGCTGCCAACCTGAATACAATGAATATGAAAAATATTAATTATTGAGAACATGTCATCAAATAATTTATAATTATATAAAATCATTTATATACCTTAACTTGAGCGTAAACCGGTACTTTTACGAACTTATCGTTCTTCCCTTTTGTCGTCGCTGTAATAAGCTTGTATTCCGGTTCGGAAAGATTGAGTGTACGAGCAAGAGCCTTCAATTGATCTCTTGGATCATGTGACGCAACGTGTGTGAAATTTTTTCGATTCGTGTCAGGCTGAACCTGAAATGTTTAAATTCGATTAGTGTTAAACGATTAAGATATGGAATTGCGATATACCCAGGTACATGAAAATTATAAATCATTTTTTCTAACGATCATCTATCACTACAGGCATACCAAAGAAATTGGCGTTGAGGTAGCTCCTTGAATATTTCCCAATCCCGTTGTCACTTGCACGGGCGAAAGCTGCGGGGGAGATAATATTGGCTGCTTTTTAGCAACTGGTTTCACAATTAACCTTTCGCTTAGATTTGAACGTGCTTTAGGCACAGATCGTGGAGGCTCGCCTACAGGTCGTCCAGTCTGCGGTAGAGGTTCTCCCACAAATGACGCAGTTCTTGTATAAGGTTCAGTGACCTTTGTTTTGTTATGACTTTGGTTTTGCACTGGTACCGTGTTAGTTTTTCTGTCCCACATTTGCTGAAATTAAACGATGTTCAAATTACAATTAAACATTCGGTTGTCGGTGCTCTACCAAAAGTTACACGTTTTTGTTATTCATGATCTCACCAGTAATGATCATTATCACTAATAATTTCAGTCACTGGCTATTATTTGTCCATTGCGACTACAGCTACATCTTTAATCTGTCATTAAGTCACGTCTCTCTTCAGTGTGAGGAGAGGCGTGTTATTGTACATTAGAAAAAAAAAAAGTGCTAGATGATCAGTTACGCTGTATTACGGAAACTTGAAAATTTAAGGTCTTAATAATTGGATGATTCAGATTTTTGTCATACACAATAGACAAAGGGTTGCGGTACGAAAAATTAGTCACTCTTTTCTATCTACGTTCAATACCAGCATTTCTTTTGTTAAATTGAAAATCCAAATAATTATCTAAAGCTCTTCGTACATCTGCTGCGCAAATTTATCCTTCGCAAGGTACAGCACGACAAGTAATTTCATTAACGCTTGCATGAGCTGCTACTCGACTGTTGGCCAGATGACAACTGACTATCTTTACAGAGAAACGAGGGGAGTGGCAGAGGCTTTAGAGCTTGAAGTATGAAGGGTCTGGAACGAGAAGGACAAAGGGTTGTGTAGTTTTGAAGATAGACGCATTTTGTCTATCGAAGACGGCTCGAATATTTTTGAAGATTTATGAGGGACAATATTTTTCTATCTTTTTACGGAAAAAAGTTTCCTTCATCTCAGGCGTTAATCGTGGATCGTCCACAAGCTTCCATCCTTGTTATATAAAGTATTGATAGTATATATACGAATTCGTAATAAAAATAATAGGTAGTCAATCTACGGACTCACCTTACTAGGAGAACTCGGCATTGTACCGGACGTTGATCTCAGATAACGTGGATTATCAACCGCTGGCGACGGTGGAGGCTGTTTTACTGGAAGTGCCATGAGAGAAGGTAGATTACCAGTTGGTGGCCTGTAAAGTGCAAGCTCGTCAAACATAGTAAAGCCCGAAGAACGCTGTACAATAAGAAATATAAATAATACTAATACAAAGACATCGAGTAGATAGAGTATAGATAAATTTTCTTGACTCTGCCTTGCAGCTTACCGATCGTTTCGAAAAGTCTGATGTTGTCTATTTGTACGTGGACTTCTGGATATAGCTTGACTCATTGCAGGTGGCACCCAGTTACTTGGTACTGGCCTTCGTTGAGGAACATATCGACTGACAGCCTGAAAAATATTGATAAGCGTATAGAACTGATTGATCTTATTATTCCTTGAACTTTCTTAATATTTCTGAGGTACCATTCTTCTTGGTTTTTTCTTTGAAGTTGTTTTCTGACGTGCAATCATGTCGGTAAGGTGAACAGAGTCTTTAGTCGGTTGCGCTTCGATAATTAAATCACCACCTCTGTTAACAGCCTTAAGACCTGGCACAGTGCGCAAGAACTCTTCCAGAGTTGAAAATCCCAGTTTTCGATATGGAATTTTATATCCATTGAGATTCTCATAGTCCTCTATTCAAGATTGATGATTGTATTACTAAGGTGTCATCAAAATTTAATCTATTTTTAAAGATACTACTCACTGTTGAGATTATGAATGGACACCCCTCCTTTTGCAGACAGCAAACATGCCCGTAATGTCGAGATGACATTGTCCAACGTTGCATCTGCCATGGCAAACAACCACTCTGTTTCAGCTTTTAAACCAATTCCTCGGTTTTCTTTTATTGTTTTTCTGATTCGAAGAAACCTGATACACAAAATATAGAATATAATTTAATTTTCAATGTTGTAAGTAATTATATCTGGATAGAAGACACAATAAATTTGTAAAGATTAAAATACATTTGTCTTAAAATCCACATACGTCAATTAATAAAATGCTGTATTCAACAGATAAAATAATAAGAACTGCTTAATTACTTGGAACGAATTCAGAGCTACAAGCACTTGTAAAAGCAGAGAATGTCTGCTAATATTAAAGTGCTCATGTTATATAACGGAACTTTCAAGCATCTACATTGAGCACAGACTGTTTTAGTTTCTGGCTCTCAAGCATGTATAAAATCCCAATGCAGCTAGTTGGTACTTTGGGTACAATAATCATTTGACATATGACAAACCATAAAAACTACAACAGATTCAAAATCTTGAGTCATATATTAATAATTCATTAATGCAATGATTACATTTCAATACATTATATTCAATTCGTGGAACTAAAATAATGGTTAATTTATGTACAAATGAAAATGTATTTCCTTTATTTAAATTAACAAAACTACAGCTTTCAAGGGGTACAGTAATATAACTGTGCTCAAAAATATGATGAATTTGCTTATACATAAAGCTGTCACTACGAGGCAAGAGATAAGTATAAGGAATGTGCTATATGAACTGTTTATACAAGGCTCAAATTTCTCCTATGAAAGAGACTGGCGCTTCTCAACTCTATAATATATACCCTCTAACAATATTTTCAAATGCCTAGAACATTTCAAAAATATATCTTTCAAAACTTAATGTAAACACTCGACTGGATATTTTAAAACAAATACACCAGGAGGACTGCTTGAGAAATGAATCAAATGGACAAGAAAGAGTATTGACACTGCCCAAAAATGTAACAAAAGGAGGTCTGGAAAATGTTAAGTCCCAAAAAGGTCACCCCATATATATCTGCCTAAGAGGCTATGCCATATGGCTTAGATAGTTCAGAGAAACAAAAGAAAAAAAAAAAAAATTCCAGGTAGCTACATAATAGTAGATAACTGTACAGACTGTTTTTTGCATTAAACTTTCTATTTTTTACAGGTGGAGTCCATTGCACAAGATATATTCCAAACAGAACTGAAATAATAAACTCAAAGTAACAAAAATAGTGGAAATCTAACTTAAAATCTTTTATACCTTGTAGTGGACAAGCACATTTTTTTTCTTTCATTTGTTAAAACCAAAAATATTTGAAATTGTAAAAACAATAAACAAGCAAGGTTAAAGCCATTTTACAAATGACTATCCATAATCCTAAAAAAAAACCTATCTTTTTTATGCTTTACTGTCCTAGAGAAAGTTGCATCTTGCTTCACAAACACATGTTTCAAATATAATTCCATTCCTTGACATATACAGTTAACTATGAATTCCATGAAAATCCTTAGACAAGACTAAAGACTCGTATATCTGGTAAAGAAATTAAAAAATATTAATCTACCAACATATACTGAAGTCGCTAAAACAGAATCTTGGAAAAACATTTTTAAGTAAAGTGAAAGCAAAGTGAAATGAATTAGAAAGAGTATTGTGTCCACGTTAACTATGGTGGGCAAAGAAAAAGAAAAAGAAAAAAAAAAGAAAAGAACGACTCTTCCGTTCATTAGAACCTCTATATACTTGTAAGTTACAATTACATATTCCATTGAATGTGAATTAGCAATTACCCTTCAAAGATATCTATTTTTGTAACGGAAATTCAAGAGATAAACGTACCGAAGCCGCTATGTGCCGCGCTAATCATTTATCTACTTAACGATAAACTAACGTGTACCGCGATCCAAGACAAAAGTGGAACAACTAATTTTACACTATCCGTAAGAGATCACGTAATAAAAACGTAGAAGAACGTAGAATTAAATTATAATAAAAGTATCTATAGAGAGTTCACGCTTGACCGATCCCGAGGAATGTCCTCACGACCTACCAAAGTTCCATTCGTATCAAGTATTTCACATCTCCAGCATAACGAGCAACGATCGAAATCTATGTAACAATTGAAAGAAGTAAAGTCCTAGTAGTTTAACAGAGAATAATATGTAACAATTGCCTGCAAAAAAAAAACTGTTCTGACCCCCCGAAAAAGACGTACATACAGTACAGTTTCGCAACGTTCGAATCAGATACCTTCCCGGCACCGAGAAGCTTCTCTGGAATCGGCAACCATATGCATACGAACTTCATAGGAAATTGCATAAGACTATACAGTAAAAAGATCTGCACAAGATTCGCACGCGGCCGTCTTCCCGCACTTTTGAATTAGTACGTAGAAATTTGAGATAATTGCGCCTGTCGAATATCCAGATTATTCAAGGATGAGTCGGAAACAATTGGTCGCATAAAAAATCGCCACGTACCTTTTATGCAGCAGTGAGCACAAGTGCACACCCAATAATCAGTCTACGTCTTCTAATCTTTCGTCACTCTCTCTCTCTCGAGACTCGAACCGCAACTGAACTAGCAACAGATTTTGACATTTCCTCACGTTCCGATGTTTACGGTTGCCGAAAGGTCACTTCCGCCATAAATGTCCCCATTGGTCCCCATAGCCAAAACGGTGGCGCGACTTCCCAACCAATGAGTTTGGCTTTTTCATTCGGCATGCAATAATGCTCCGCCCACAACTTTCATCTCGGACTATTCTGATTGGTGGACGGCTGTGCACTAGCAATACATTGTTACCAATAGCTGAGCTGGAAATTTCTTGATGCTCTCGTCTTATATTAATTCTTACATCGTACGTTTGATACGTGAACATGGATCAAATAGAATTAGGTGAAATCTATATTATGCATATTCGAAGACGGTTCAAAATGAAATTTATAACTTTTTGTAATACAGATATACACATATGTCATGCTGATTATCACAATTCATGGTATCATAATTGTTTTATATGTATATATGCAATGGAATGAAACTTTGCATACTTTCTTTAAGACACTTTACTTTATATCACGTAGATGTACAGTTATAATGAAAATAAGCGTCGATCATCACATACGAATTAATTGTAACAATTATATAGCAAAATACAATCGAACTATTAACGATCCATAGCATTTAACAAGTCTGCATGATTTTTCATGAACTTCATCACGAGAAAAAGTACGTGAAAACTTGAGGATAAGTGGATGGAAGATGGGGGGGGGGGGGGGTGAGAAGAAGAATCGATAATCATTTTGAAAGGAAAGTTTATTATCATAAAACTTGAAGAAAAAACCCCTTCACGAATAGTCAGCAGATTTTGAGTAACAGCTTCTTTCCTCGTGTCTCACAATGCGTGGCGATCGCCGAAGCAGTTCTGTAAGGTAATTAAGAAATTTTCAGCGTTCGCAACGTTCGCGAGATGTACGCAAAATAAAATGCTGTTACTCGAGACCTGACGACTACGAAAGAAAACAACATTATTGGCGAATAATAAAAGAAGAAGAAAACGATAGCCTGACGTACAAAGGTTATTCCTTCTTGGAAGCCACGGCCTGCTTGGCTTGATGCGCCTGGAGCACGGCCACGGCCTCTTCGACCTTAGCTTTCAGCGATTCATTATGCTCGAGCATGTGCAGGAGCTCCGAATTGTCGATCTCCAACAGCATTCCAGTAATTTTTCCAGTATGCTGGGGATACATGCACTGGATCAACGGGAACAGACGCTCTCCCAACATTTGCTTTTGCTCTTGAGGGGCAGCAGCTGCCAGCATCGACGCGGTAAGTGGTTCCTGGCCTTGTATGTGTACAGCTTGCTGAACTGGAGCCGGAGCTGGAATCGTCATCGCTTGTGGTGGATTACGCATGTTCGAAGTGTACTTGTAGTTGGACGGTCGACTTTGTGGCGGAACACCGACCGCGTTACCAGCCATCGGACGACCGCCTTGCATATTCGCACCTCCGACAGCTTGTTGGCCTGAACAAACAGAAAGACGTTTCGTTACATATGAGTTTTCGTTCAAGTTCGTCGAATCGTGGATCCTCGCTGATCAATAATTTCGACTGAGGAAGCACAATTGGCCGAACTTGGATCAAAAGACACTACTGCAGTGAGATACGTGCTCGCGCAATTGCCAGGAAATAATCTTTGTTGTCTGGTTCTAACATGCAATACTACTCTGGCTATCGCACATGATAAAAACCTGTCTGCTGCACGCAGAATAAAAAAAAAAAATTACACCATAAACGATAATTGGGAATGAAAATATTTCACTCATCCATAAGACTCCAAACTATTCTCGTTTGAATCTGGGGATGGTGGCTCATTCATTTCCAGATTAACGCTTTTTGCGACTTGTACAGAAATATAGGAGAATACTACGACGACAATAGAGAAATAATAGGATTCGAGAAAGAGATTACAGACGAGTGACCTACTACTTGGAAACCAACCAAAATCTACTGACTCGTGAATCGTGAAGACGTCAATCTTGCTTTAGAAAGACTCTTAGGCGTAAGCTGAAGCAAAACCACTGGCTCGAGGCGACACTCTTAACACATTGCTTTCAAAGCACATACGCCGTGAAATATGCGGCTGACTTCCTAAAGCAAGGACGTGATTGCGATTCGCGAGTCCTCATTGACATGAATATCCTTGAGTCGCATGCAGCAGTGTACTTAATAGTCGTGGCACGTGTTCTCACCAGTAATGGGCCTAGCAGAGAGGGCGTTACGCATAGCGCCAGCTTGAGCGGTTGGTGCACGAGGCGCAGTTCGGAACGGACCTTGCATCGCTGCGAAGCCTGAGCTTCCAGTTTGTGCGTTGGGTCGTACTTGATTCGGTTGCGCTGGCCAGCGTGGCGTAGTACGAATCTGTGCCATTTGGGCCGGCCCATAGAATCTCTGAGGCTGAGGTATGGTAGGCACGAAGTAGCTCCCGGCAGTGCCAGGTTGGAAGATCTGGCCCATTTGTTGCATACGCATATTGGCCATGCGTTGCATGTATTGCGAGGCGAGATGAGCCTTGCGGTCTTCTTTGCGTTGCGCGAGAGCAACGTAGAGCGGTTTGGATCCAACGATACGGCCATTCATTTCAGTAACGGCCTTTGTGGCCTCTTCTGGTAAAGAGAAGCAAACAAAACCGAATCCCTTGCTGCGGCCATCCTCCATCATGACTTTGGCGGAGGTAATAGTACCGAACGGGGTGAATTCTTTGCGGAGACGTTCATCGTCAATGGTGTCGTCTAGGTTCTTCACGTAAAGATTCACACCCTGATAGCGTGTAAGACGCTCTATCTTGAGCTGTTCGAATTTCCTCTTGAGCTCCTGTTGACGTTCAGCCTTCTTTTGGGCGCGACCTACGTACATGCACTTGCCCTCCGCGACCTCCTTCCCGTTGAGCTCGTTCACAGCTTGCTCGGCCGCGTCCGGATCTTCGAAGGCGACGAAACCAAATCCGCGCGATTTACCGTCGTCCTTGCTCATTACCTTGTGGCTGGTGATGGTACCGTACTTTTCGAACATCTCCTTGAGTTTGTCATCGGTCATGTCTTCTCCGAAGTTCTTCACGTACACGTTAGTGAAGAGCTTGGCCTTCTCGCCGAGTTCCTTTTCGCGCTCCTTGCGGGGGATGAATTTGCCGACGTACACCTGGACATGATCATAGATAAATTTAGAAAGTCTGCATTTCGTTGATTGGGAATTATAATGCGGCGAAAGTTGCCATAGATTTCTGGTGCTGACTTACCTTCTTACCATTCAGCAACATGCCATTGACCTTGTCAATGGATTTATTTGCAGCTTCCTCCGTTTCAAAGTGAACGAAGCCATAGCCTTTTGAATTACCAGTCTCGTCTTGCGCGACTTTACAGCTAAGTATGTTACCGAAAGCTGAGAAAGTGTCATACATGGCTTTATTGTCTATGTTCTTATCTAAGTTCTTGATGAAGACATTGCCAACTCCAGATTTTCTTAATGAAGGATCACGCTGGGACCACATTATACGGATAGGCCGTCCCTTTATCATATCGAAGTTCATGGTATCGAGAGCACGTTCAGCTGAAAAAAGAAATATATATTGTAGCATTGCAGCTTTTTTTATTTCCTACACAAACACATAGTAACATTGTATAGACAGTTAATGTCTATTGCATATCATGTTGTTCCATGTGCATTTTATTTTTAAACTTATATTAATACTTTAGTGATTCGTCATGATAGAAAGGCAACATGTTCCACGTTTCCTTCAAAGACCTAGAGATTAAAGCAAAGTGAAAGGATATATCCAACTGTCTGACATTCAAAATACATACATATCCTTGACACAGTCTAACTATATCTGGTTGTTGCTTTCATTTTGCTCTCTTACGATAACAAATACACAATATCTGTAGAGCAAAAAATGATACTCTACATCCATATAATACGTTGTCATACCATTATCATCGGCAAAAACAAATTTAATAATGTCTTTATGTTGATTATAATTTTATTAAATGATAAAATAAAAACATTAATTTCCATTCACAATTATTGAAGCACCATTAACGTTCCAATAATACCATATGCGATAAAAGTGGTCAATTTAAAAATTGATATGAGTCATTCAGAAGATAAGAAAGATATGTGAGAATTCCTATTAGTAATCGTGAACGTCATGCAATCCAAATTTCTCTCACTACTGTCCAGAAATGCCACGAATATGTTCATGCTTTCGTAAACATGCATAATTCAGGAAAAACCGATTAATCAGCGTATTTTAGTACGATTCGTCCAAAAATATCAGTAACAAAGCAAATGTATTTCCAAAAGCCAACTGCTATCGCATGAATATTTTTTTTCACAAAACCGACGTTGATAATCGGTAGTATTCTATTTTTGCGTAGAAGTGAAATACCACATGGTAACACATGTCTGACGTAATGCCAAAATTTCGTAATTCTCTTTGCAACGCATAAACAATCAAATGGTACAAGAAAGAGTGAATAAATAAGAGGAAGAATAAGAAAAACAAAAATAACAAGGAACGAAGGAAAGATCGAGCGGGAAAAATAAGATAACATGCATGAGGGGAAAAAAGTGCGAAAGAAATATAAAAGAAAGAGGTAACAGAATTATTAAAGAGTAACGGAAGATAGTGGGATTCAAGATTGTTAAAATTTTTGAAATTAGACATGTAAACGAGCATAAAAAAGCCATCAAACTAATTTCGAGCAGTGTCCGTCTCTGGGAGAAAGGCAGAAGTAAAATCCAATATGGACGCCTGGCACGATGGATAACACGTGTTGGGACGGCGTAAAAAGGGAGAGCTGGATAATGATGATTCATGATTATGAGGTGTCAGGCATGTGGAATATAGAACTTACATAAAGATTAAGATACTCACCGTCGGCCGGTTGTTGAAAATTTACATATGCATAGCCGAGCGAGCGTCGGGTGATCATGTCACGGCAGACGCGAATCGAGAGAACAGGACCAGCCGATGAAAACTTCTCGAAAAGCATCGCTTCGGTAATGTCGGAGTGCAGATCCCCCACGTAGAGGGAGGCCATAGGATAATTCGGAGCTCCCGGATTCATTGTCGTATTATTCCCACGTCGTGTTGCTTAAAAATGATGAAATTCCTTGGGGTTTCGGGTTCCTTAGTTCCTTCAATATGGCTTGCCCTCTTCCGACCACGTCGCTCCTCGTAACGCAAATGATTTCTATTTTTTTCCACACTTTACCGGGTTTCGCGGTTTTCGGCTACGATTTTTCGATTTTTTTGGTTTAAGTTTTTCGACTTTTTATATTTTTTTTGTTTTTTTTTTTTATAGAAGAGTTAATTCACGAATGGAGGTGGGTTGTGTGACCTATTTTGTGGAAAAAGGAGACACAACCACACGTGAACACAACTCTACTCTTAATGAGGAAGAGGCGTTGAAAGTAGTACGCAAGGCGCTTATATACCCGGACGTAGAGCCTACCCTACGCCCCGGAAAAGTAGACCCAATCAACACGTGTATAAATCGTATCGTCCCTACTAAATACACTTTCATTCGCAAATAACTGATTGATATATTCATTAAAATCATTAAGTTAATATCATTTTATTTTTACGACTACTGTTATTACGTTTTCTTTCGTATATTTACTAGTTTTCAAATCTATACTGACTAACATAGTACTTTCAAAGGAACGCTACATTTTCATGATGGCGACTGATGTATAAAGCGCGCGGACCGTTATATGCAAAATCCTACTCTGCAATGATGTATTCAGACTGTCCCTTTGCTAGATTATTAAAAACATGAAAAATGTTTTATCTTTTCCTTTATTTAGAGACAAAGTAACTATCTTTCGAACGTAAACATATGCGCGGTTTGAAAAAAAGGCAGTTTTCATGGCTACGTTTCGGTTACGTATGTATTTCAACTGTTTTTTGCGTAGAACAAAAACGTTGTAATTTGTTTTCTATATTTACGCGGTATACGTGACTAGATATGTTGTTTATAATGAACTTTAAACAGCTGAAAGTTTCAATTCATTTAAAATGTAATTAGAGATGTTTTAACGCTACAGTGAAAATACTGTTGGAAGCGCATTGATATCATAATTGGACATGAATCTTTATAATCAACTTGTTCTTTTAATATAATATGAAGCAAATAGTTTGTACTAAAAAATATTTCCCTCTATTATCTTATATTTAAAAATCACGAAGCAAGCGGCAGCACAATTTCAATAATGAAGCCATTGTTTAATTCAAATTTTCCGCTTCGAACGACATGGTAAGTTGTCAGCCATCACTGTCGTAGGCTACAGTGTAGCAGACGTACAAAGTGCTCATCGGTGTAAAAAGGCACACGCTCTAGAATGGCAGCAAAACGTGTTCCTACTATGCTTTTTGGTAATTATTACACATATTTTTATCTCTCAAGAGTCATAAAAAGTATAAACTTTGTTGCATACAGGATTATATGTGTACAATTTTTCTATCACTACTGTGCAAACTTACATAACTAATTCAATCTTTTTCCTGTATAGGACCCTCTCTTAGAGAATGGGCATATAATATGTCTGGTTTCAACAAATATGGTAAGTATTATCACATTAAATTCAACTTGCGATTTTAAGCATTGAATTTAATCATTGTGCATTATTGGTTCACATAGGTTTGATGCGTGATGATGTCATTAACGAGACACCTGATGTGGTGGAAGCACTTCGTCGCCTTCCTAAGCATCTTGTAGATGAACGAAATTTCCGCCTCATCCGAGCTGCACAACTTGATTTGTGCAAAGTCGTATTACCTAAGGAACAATGGACAAAATACAGCGAAGTAAGTATATAAAAATTATAAGCAATATATTACAAGTCCGAGCATGTCACATCGTTCTGTATATTCTTATATTTGATAGTTTGCATTTACAGTTTAATAATTATCTGTTATTTTACAGGATGTAAGATATCTTGCTCCCTACATAGAGGAGGTTCAGAAAGAACGCAAGGAGAAAGAAAAATGGGAAAAGGAATGAATCAATTAACGACACTTAGTATACAATTAATGAATAGTAATTATTCTATCTCCTCTATCATGTCTTTCTGTGTATAAACTAAATAATATTGTACTATATTGAAACACATTTGTGTCATATTGATATTAATATATACAAAGTAATGCCCTACTTACCGTACAAAAATGAAAGGCAAATGTCGAAAAGACTATGACAAACTTAAAACTCCTTAAGAGTCACCTGTAAGATAAGCTTAATTCTAATACATGCCACTGCCTTTCATAAACTACCTCATTATTAGTTATATATTAAAAAAAAAAAGAAGCAAAGGATGAAAGTTGCCAAATTATATGCGACTCCAAAGGTAATAATCACACGCGCCTGTAACAGACAGCACTGCTATCTTTGAAGTAAAACGGGTAGCTCGCTTGCAGGCGCAGCAAAATTCAAATCGAAAGCCAACGACTACAAGCTAAACTCCTTCAAACATCAGCGCGTAAAAAACACTTGTAGAGCCACGAAAGAACATAAAATGTATCCTAAAATGAAATTCAGCATCCAATGCACGAACTTTTTAAAAGTAACATAAACTTGAATAATCCCCAACTAGCAATAACGATGAAAACTCCATCATGCGTATGTATACATATATACGCATTATACAGCTTAGCATCCCTTACGCAATCGCTTATTAATTTCCTGCCTGTTTATAATGACCGGACATGTCTCGTCTTCAAAAGGTCTCAAAATAAATCACGCTATATTTTACATAAAAATCCTAGAACCTTCCAGGCGTGAAAATAGCCTTAAAATTGCAAGGTGTGCGGTATTGTATGAATGTGTAGGATCCACAGGCAGTTCTATAAGGGGTGCAGATGGGTGGTATATACAAACTGGTCTGATGGATCAATATTCAGCCCCCTCTTCCCCCCATCGTCGTACATGCGATCAGTGGTGCCCAGTGGTGCCCCAACCGAAGATTTTTCCCAAACTGGGTTAGGTCGCTCGTCTTTACTTGAGGGCGGTTCGTTCTGACGTGGTTTGTCGATCGAAAAACGTCGATTGTAAAAGCTGTGCATTTTCCAGAGGAACGTGACCCGGATGAAACGACCGTGAAGTTGAAGAACGTCGGAGATCACGGTAGAACGATGGGCAGTGGGGTAAAAGTGTACTCTTTTAATTTCATCCCTTACACGTTTTACCCAGTAACAGTCGTCCATTCTCTTTGGAGACTCTACCGTCTCTCTTCGTCGCGTTACACCATTTGTGCTTTTCTCTATTTCCTTGTGACTCTGCATGTGTCGCTATGCTGAGGCACCGGTTCTTCTTTCAGTTAATCGTAGGGTACAGTACGTACAGGTTGTGCGTTAAAAATACGTTATCCGTGCTTTGTACGTAGAAGTGATTACGGGAGTTTTTCTTTTTTTTTTTTACTTCAAATAAATATGATCCTCGAAAATTTACGTGTGTCGGACAATTAAATAATGGGTGTCGGAAGCACAAGTCGAATCTAACGATGTTAACTTCCAATTAACATCATTATCATCTGAATATTGCATAACTGACTGTTCAGTTGAGATTCTCACTGTACGGATTATCGCACCGGGAACATTTATAAGAGACTTTTTCTGACTTTTGAGCTAAACCATTCTAAAGAATATTTCTACTGCCTAATTGAACTGTGGGGAATTTTATGAAAAATATGGTGTCAGTGTTGAACGTCGTGTCGAGTAGCTACGGTACATTTTTTTAAAAGATGTGTTTATATATTTTGCACGATAGTACTTGATAACGTTAATGTTAGACGTGCTTCTTTCTCATTTATTCTCTTAATTCCTTTTCCGATATGTAACATGATGTAATTCCATTGGAATTATTTACAGATGTGGGAGCAGCAGCAATCGGCTCGCTTTCGCGCGAGGAAAACGATAGAAAAGAATTCTAGAAGTCAATCGCGTCGCTTTAGTTCGCGTAAAAATACCGTTATTTTATGCGTCACTCATCAATAATTCTTTACAACCCTTATAATTAAAAATTAATTATTTAAATTGAAGCGTCAAAGTCATGACGTTCGAAAACACGGGTGCTGAGCCGAAACACTACCTCCGCCACATGTACAAAGCTACAAAGACCGAATTGATGTTATTAGGAACAAAATAAACGAGGAAAACGAGAAAGAAGAAGGATAAAAAAAGAAGAAATAATAATTGAAGTAAAAAAAAGGAAAGAGTATCTATATATCTATACACACAGACAAGATATGTAGACGCATATGCTATATTCTAACGAGCGAGTATTTATGTATGCAGTTATAAAAAATCAACTCTCAAGACACACAATAGGATAGACGGTTCTTCCTCTGTACGAGTAATCCTCGTTTGCTAGTGAATTGATTGTCATAGAAAAGTATTAAAAGACTTAGAAGATAAATTAGGATAGGGCTTAGATTGTTGTAACTATAGAGAAGAGAATTCTGGCGAGGCTGAAGAAAAAACATAAAAGTGACTATCATCTATAACGAGCATGGCTATCATTCCCTACGACGAGAGTTTGCTCTGGCTGGTGATTGTTGGATTCATTGTTGCGTTCATCCTAGCCTTTGGAATCGGTGCCAATGACGTTGCCAATAGTTTTGGTACCAGTGTAGGCGCTGGTGTACTTAGCATAACACAGGCTTGCATATTGGCTACGATTTTCGAAATTGCTGGTGCTGTACTCATAGGATATAAGGTGAGCTCCATGACGTAATATCATGCAATTAAATTATCTATGTTTGACAGGTTGATCCGATGAATGAACTTCACTGCTTCAGGTATCTGATACGATGCGAAAAGGTATTTTGGACGTGTCCTTGTACGAAGGACATGAGAAGGAGCTGATGATCGGTGCGTTGTCCAGCCTTGCTGGTTCTGGTATCTGGTTGCTGGTTGCGACAGCGTTGAGGCTTCCTATATCCGGTACGCATTCCATCGTGGGTGCCACTGTTGGATTTTCATTGGTTTGCCGAGGTACAGCTGGGGTGAGTTGACGTGTTAATAATTGTGCCAGAGAATATATTTAAAAAATAGGATCCTGTGTCAGTGGCACGTTTGAATAATTACAGGTGAAATGGATAGCCTTGGCGAATATCGCAGCATCCTGGTTCGCAAGTCCAGTCCTAAGTGGCGCCGTATCGGGCTCCATTTTTTGGCTCTTGAGAAGATCAGTTTTAAGATCCAGCAAACCCTTTGATCGAGGCTTACACGTTCTTCCTCTGGCCTATGGTCTTACGATTGCTGTCAATATATTGTCTGTGGCGCATGACGGGCCTAAACGTGAGTTCATTTTATACTTAATCCTTATCGTCCTCGCTGATAATTGTTTATCATCTTCTAGTCTTGATGTTGGATAAGATGCCGTGGTGGGGTAGCGCGATAACCGCCGTGACAGCAGGACTCTTGTCTGGCATCGTCGTCTATTTGTTTGTCGTACCTTGGCAAAGAAAAAGAATATTGTTATCCGACAATACAGAAGACAAGACTGCTGACTTTGGTGCACGTGACAGAAAAGAGACCACGGCACTGTCAGTCATCTCCCAAGCACCGTCCGGAAGTGGAGTCAACGATAACAGCAAAGAGGAGCCGCCAAAGCTACGAGGAAACAACAGTGCAAGTCCATTATTGTTAGCAGTTGGTGCGGACGTTGAAGGCGTTCAGGCGGAAGTGGAAGGAAAGGATGAAGAACTGCCGGAAGTCTCGAAACTGTTCTCCTTTTTGCAAGTACTCACCGCAGCTTTTGGTAGCTTCGCACACGGCGGAAATGACGTGAGCAACGCTATTGGACCTCTTATCGCACTGTGGGCCGTTTATGCCGAAGGATCCGCACGTCAGGAAGCTGATACTCCATTGTTGATTCTTCTCTACGGTGGTTTGGGAATTTCAACAGGTCTTTGGGTATGGGGCAGAAGAGTCATTCAGACTCTTGGACAAGACCTGGCACGTATTACACCTACAACAGGATTCACTATAGAGGTATATAAAAAATTTCATTAATAAGATATTCGTTTAATAAAAAATTCCTACATTTTTTTTTCCATACAGGTTGGAGCTGCCGTCACGGTTCTACTAGCGAGCAAAGCTGGTTTACCAGTTTCCACTACACATTGTAAAGTTGGTTCTGTTGTCTGCGTGGGATGGGTATCACGCGGAGGGGATGGTGTCTCCTGGAGATTATTTCGCAATATTGCATTTGCTTGGTTGATTACTGTTCCGGTCGCAGCTTGTCTGTCAGCTGGATGTATGGCGCTCTTCAGGGAATTTATGACTTTGTGATTGGATCAATAGGTGTATATGAATCAGTGAGCAAATACCATCCAATGCTACCATTGTCAATAAATTATTAAGAAATAAATTATAAAAATCTGGGACATCACGTTCTTCTTCATTTTATACCTGATGAAAAATTAAAATCATTCGTAGATTAAATTCGAGTGTAGTATCAATTTACTTACGGCAAGGTAGAATTAGCAATAGTGTTTCATCTTACGGCCAAATAAATCTACCTTGACAACGACTTGTTGATAAAGGATCGATAAGACGTTCTGGTTGTTATAGAAATAAACTGACTGGACTGTGTAATCGAGTGTAAAGGCTCTACTCAAGACTCTTTGACAGTATCCGGATCATGAACGATTTGAATTATTTTTGAAATACATATATATACTCGTATTGTCGAAGAATTTTAATTTAAAAAAATGTATGGACTTCCTTTACTTCCTGGATACAGTTATCACGATTCCACAGTGAGTATTTAATTACAACCTTTATTTAATTGTCTCAGGATGACATGCATACTCGCACCGTATAACCTATTTCATGAAAAAGGTGCAGGATTATAAACTGAAGCAAAAATTCAATTTTCTAAATGGTTTTCGTGTCCTGAGAGACTCGAACATCGGAATCGGCAGAAGACCGATAGATACAGCATCCAGTGCTTACGTGGACGCTTTTGATTCTGTGCAGTGGGTATTAATTCCTAGCTCATAATCAAATTAAATGCCCTAGATAAATAAAACCTTATAAAAATATTTGATCCTATAAACAAACACCAGGTACGATCCATCATTAACGTATGGCCGAGTCCGCGAATACGCATATCAACAATTCGTGCCACATTATGCCAAGTTTGCACAAAAGTGTTTGTGCTTCAAAGCATTCTTTCGTCAAGGAATATTTAATTCTCAGGACGAACACTTTCGTATACGCCACGTGAATATTATTTACTTCCTAGAAGACGACACTATACTGGTTTCCGAACCACCGGTAGACAATGCAGGTTTCAAGCAAGGTAAACTGGTACGTCGTGGAAGGATTGTCAAAAATATACGTGGCGATTGTTACCATTGGAAGGATCTGAACGTCGGCATAGATATCGGTAAGGAAAATTATTTAAATTAATTTCTAACCTCTCACTCTATTTGATTAATTAATTTTACCTTTTATTCAGCAATATACGGGGTTGTCTATCATACGGTGGACTGCGATATCTTCACCAGAGAATTCTTGTGCAGTCAGGGTATTGACGTTGGCGACAAGGAAGAATTACCTCCGGATCCTTACATTCAATATCGTGCTGCCAAGAGCAAAGTATCTTCATGCGTAACGCCAGTCGCTAACGATCCCCGACGACGTTTTCTGGAATACGATGGAATGGTTCTGTCGTTCGACGCCACTTGGAATGATGATTTTTATCAGGTCTTGTATTTCTTGACTGACGACACCGTGGCCGTTCGTGAGATTCACAAACCGAACGACGGTAAGGATCCTGTGGCGATGTTGCTGAAAAGGACTAAATTGCCAAAAAATTGGAAAGACGTACCGTCCTCGTATCCTGGAATATATATGGAACGTGGGGATCTGGAAGTAGTGGAATATTACACACCGCAAGACTTTAAGGTGAGAAATTTAAGTAATGCTTTAACGCTATTTCTTTTCTGTCTTCGAACGTCCTTTCAGATAGGCGATACTATTTTTATCTTTGGCCGACGGTTCTTTCTTTATGACTGCGACGCCTTCACCAGGAAGTATTACTCGGGAATGTTGGGTTTGGTACAGCCGCCCAGAATCTGTCCGACTGTCAAGGAAGAAAATTCTTCACCAGAGTATTCGCCACCTCCCCACATCCCTTTTGGTACGCCAGAAGATACTTTAGCCAGTTGTTTGAGCTTCATGCCAAAACCGCCCAAGAAGGACGTGGTGCGACAGTTGTACAATTTTCCAAAGAAACTTAGGTACTCCATGATAATGGAAGCTGTTCACCCGGAAGACGAGGATCGCGATTTCATACTTGAATATAACCTCAGCGACGGGACCATTCTGATAAGTGAAATTGAGAAACGTAACTCAGGACGCCGTGGCGGATGTTTCTTAAACTCGATGCTAGTACCAAAGCCAGGTACCGATAAGACAAACCCAGTGTACTATACGCCGGAAGACTTTTATATCGGTGCTAAGATAAATATTTTCAATCATCGATTTATCATCAATGGCGCCGATCTTTTCGTGTATCGATACGTCGAAGCGAATCCCAAAAAATTTCCACAAGAGTTACGAGACAATATCAGAAATTACTTCGTCGGTAAAGGTCTGCTGAAAGACGACATTACCATGAGAGCAAATCAGATAAGGGATACCGAAGACTCTAAAAGAATACTAGATCCACATGTAGCGGAACCTTACAAGGATTCGTTAGATCCAGGAGACTGTTTAGCAGATTTTGAAAAGGAAGCTCAAAAGAAATACGAGGGTGATCATGGCGAACTGAGACCACCAACACCACCACCTGAGGAACTGTGTCCAGGATTAGCAAACGTGAACGAACCGGTACCAACGCGTTCACGGGAATTACAAGATGAACCGAAGCTCCCATCGTCTCATCGTAGAAAGGAAATCAAATGGGCTGATCAAGTAATACAGGCATTCTTATAATTTCAAAAATCTCAGGTAAATCTAACCTCCAATTTCTCATAATTATTCTAGATCGATAAAGACAGTAAAGGTCATCCCGTAATATCATGCCAACCTGAATATACCGGATGTAAGACAATTATTCCACACGAATGCGCAACGCCCCACAATTTCAAGCAGCGCGACCGAAGATTCGAAGTACGTAATTAAATCTCTCTTGACCAGCAGTTCACACAAATTCTCTGTTCCATTGATTTTTCCTCAGGTGGCTCAGCTGATGTATGAAAATGCAACAGAACCATCTAAACCAAAGTTTCCACCAGAAGTACCAAAGTATGAACGTGAACCTGGGAAAAACGTTATTAGCATGGCAGGGTCAGCATACACAGCTTCATAAAATTATTCCTAACCTTTTTTAAACTTGCTTAGTCCAATTTTATGACAATGTACCAATTTTTTTTTTCTTCATACTTCAATCCCACGCTAAAACCTTAATGGGGAATGTTTTACAATATATTTTTTAATTGATATTCAAAGAGCACTCGTTTCTCTCTTGACCGATCATCGATTTTCTTTCTGCCTTGTTATGTATATATACATACACTCCTGGTGCGTTTTGAGGGAAGACTTATCAAGGACTTCTATTATCTTCATTTGTATTCTATCACGGTGCCAAATCAATTCGAATAACGTGAACAGTCGTTGTGTTGGTAACGAAATGTCTGGTTCATCGTCCAGATTCGTGGCTATAGAGATTACGAGCACGTGGTACGACTGTACGTTTTACATCATAAGCCAATAGCATGAAAATGAATAAAGTGCTAGTTTTACATGTCATAGGTCACGTGTGTGACATTTAACTGTTGGGACCAGCCAATCCGATTAAAAATGTCCGAAAACACAAGCATCTAAATTGATTAATTTCGCGAGTTAGACTTCAGTTAACTTTTTTAAAACGAGCCCTTAATCGAATCAAGGTAACTGATAATTAATGAAATTCGAATAGTAATTTTTAACGACCCTGATAACGAGACTGCTAGAACCTGATAAACGTAATCGTGTAGTCGCGCCCTCTAACGTAAGAGAATTAATAACAGATAGTATTAACAATAAGAATCGTGTCTCGTGAAATTCTTGTCAAATAGTACAATAATAATAATCATCCACGTTACAATAGAGTAACTGTAATATTATTTCTTCTTGTTGTATAATAATCTTAAATCATTTGCTGCGATCCACGATTAATATAATAATAGGTAATATTATATATAATTCGCAATAGATAATAGAATATGTTTAAAATAATCAGCAGACAATAATTTCAATTATTATCCATCGATCGAGCGCGATTACATAATGAACTTAAAACTTCGTGGCAAGCCCCTGCACCTTGTGTATGTTCTTTTTTTTTCCTTTTCCTTTTAATTTATCATTCTTAATCAAGATGGGAGAGGGCCTTCTCTCAGTTGCAGGCACCAGATTATATGTTCATTGGAGTTTTCAAATGGTAATTAATTCAAACGACACTTGCTTACAATATCGTCCTTGCATAGAATTTCTTCATTTTCAACAAAAGTACGTTCAAGCATTTTACAAGGGTTAGTCCACATTGTTATAGTTTCTTGTATCCTTCATTCCGTGTCTTGTTCTCTTTTTCATCATCCTCATCATCGTCATCGTCGTCGTCATGATCGTCGTTTACTTCTTTCTCCTTTCTTCTTCACGCATTTTTTTTTTGTTTTAATTTGTACGTTTATGAAACACCATTCCACAAATCGCACGCAACACCACACTTTACGCTTATTAAACCGTCTTTCAGGTTCACCCGATGATGTATCCCTTAAAATTCAATTATTTTGCTCACAGTAATTATCATTACATAATATTAATGATGTTTAACGCAACGCTAATTATCATACGGATTAATCATTCAACGAAAGGGAATAGCCTTCAACGACGAGAGTCCCGTCACAGCGGTTAGAAGCCCGTTTGTAGTTTTTCAGGGAGGAAGCGTGGCTTGTTCTCAGGGATTTGGGGGGGGGGGGATTGAGGAGTCAAAGGGTATTGAGAGAGAGGGGGGGCGGGGGGTCATTAAAAGTGGATGAGTGAGGGTAAGTGATAAGTTGATAATTAGTCAGAGCGTTCATCCGTCAAATTGAATACTATTATCAATAGTATTATGCTTCTCTCTTGTAATCGTCGCTACTGACGGGAACCTCCTCTGCCTCTTCCGCGACCACCTTCACGATCCTGAACAAAGAAGAGACTAATTAAAAAAAACTATTTCAGTTGTTGTCCCTTGTTAACGCCAGGATAAAAGTTACCATAATTAGCGTCATCATTGTTTTGGCATCTTGGTGAATTCATATTGATGACGAAGTCTCGGCTTACCTTGCGCTGATGTTGGTGTGGATGAGACTGATGAACGTGTTGATGTTGCTGCTGATGCTGTTGCTGATGCTGCTGCTGCTGCTCGCGTAACAATTCGCCGGGATGTACTCTGCCCCGATGATTATTTGATGGATGATGATGCGACACAGGATTTACGGGTGCTTTACGCTGATCTTCCTCGGCTTGTCTTCTCTCGTAGTGTCCAAAGTCATCGAAGATACTCGTCGAGTGACGATAAGTGTGGAGTATGCGAAGAACGTGGACGCCCTTCGCGTGAGGTACCTCCTGGGCGTCCCTTGAATTAGTCACTGGCTTGTTCTCATTGTTCTCTAACCTAATGTGCCGTAGTTGCACGTTAGGAACGTCCTTCACGTAAATCCAACGCACGCGAAATTGACCCTTCCACTTGTCCTGCGACCACACTGAGCTATTGCTCTGATAATCTACTGGCGAGACCATCTGAGCCATACCGCAGAAATGTCCAGATCCGTTGACCGAGAAGAACAAGTATAGAGGCGCACCTTCACGATTTGCTTCTCTGTATGCCTGATCGAGTCTCTTATTTCCATGCTCTGTGCTACACCAGATTTCATACTTGATGGACCTGTGGATGTCGTCTTCCGAATAAGACTTGATGACAAAGAACCTAGCTCCAGGAGCAGTCTGATCAAAATCCACAGGATTATAGTCGTTCTTCACTTTAAGTTCGTCAAGTACAGGGTGCGAGGGAGGTTGTTGCGGCGGTGGAAGCTGAGGTTGTTGCTGTGGCGGTTGATGTGGAGGTGGTTGAGACTGCATCTGAATCTGAGGCTGTGGCGGTGGCGGAGGTGTTGGTTGTCTAGCCCAGCATGGCGGTGGTGGTCTCTGTCTTTGAACGGGAGGCGGTGGCGGAGGTACAGGAGGTTGCACTTGTGGTGGCGGAGGAGCTTTTGGAGGTGGTGCTGAAGATTTGCCTTCGCCCCACGTTCCGATATCCATGTTATGTTTTCCAGGGACCATCGGTGGCGGAGGCATACCAGCCTTCTTCTTCATTCCTTGGGAAGAAGACATTGGGGGCACTGGCTTGGCTGGTTGACTTGCCACACTTGCCCATGTTATTTTTCTGGGTTCCTTAGGGTCCAACTTAGCTTGAGAATTCGGAGGAGCCTGCTGCTCCTGCCTAGGAATCTCTCCACTGCCGATAGACAGTCCTTGTACACTCTGCTCGATTGTCTTCATTTCCGCACCGCCAGGGGTCGGGTAATTCTCGTTACCCCTCGGCGGCTGGTAGTAGTCCTCGTAGCGTGCTTTACGAGGTGTACCCCAGGTACTGTAGTCGCCATTTCCATGGAAGTAATTGAAAGCTGGCTGACCGAATGTCCCGAACCCGCCACCTGCACTGGCTGAGAACATTCCGTCCATGCCGTACGCGTCATGACCGATTTGACCTCCGTAACCGGAGAGAAATGCGACCGGGTCTGTGCCATTTGACCAGGTACCATCTCCGGCACCAAACGCCTGGTATGGGAATGAAGTACCCGCATAATAGGGACTATAGGGATCTCCGGTGCCGATCGGATAGCTCGAGTGGTGTTGGGTATTGTTGCCTCCTCGCCAAGAATCAAAACCGGTATCTTCTGCGCCAGCGTGCTCCGCTTGCTGTTGTTGCTGCTGCTGGTGCTCCTTGGGACCATTGCTTACTGTTGATCATAAAAAACCATTCAGGGATTAAGAAAACTGAATATCTTCCTGCTGATGATACATCGGATATATATGGTAGAAAATTTATTATGAACTTACGCGAAACCATTATGGAAATCTTCACTGAACATAGGGTATGGGACTTTAGATGCTTATTAGAGATTTTGTATTATTAAATACTTTGCCATAACTGGAAATCTTATTATACATATAACAGCTGGAGCATTAAAAGGTTTAATCAGAGTCAAGTGAAATTTTATGATCTTATATTAGCTGAGAAACTTTGGTATTAAATACAATTGCCACAGACAAAAGCAAGGTCACTATCATATTGTACTACCGTTGATGTAATCAATGGTAAGATATAAATATATAGCTATAAATTCCTATTGCCACATAACAGCATTATATGATTGTTACAACATGTTCTGTAAGTTTATAAATCCAAATCATCTTCAACATTGAATTAAAGTATTGTTTTATTATAAATTATATTTGTATTTGGATATTAAACTATACATATTCATGTTGAATGCACAAATGTTCAAATGCAATTAAAAGCTAATTTTACTTACAATCTATGCTAACAGCTTTAACTTCAAGCTGATATGCTTAATATATCAAAACCGCATTGAATATATTTCATTCATTTAACTGTATTACAGATGTACTATGTGTATATACATTGGTAAGAAATCTATTCCTAAGAATCAGTTAATTTATAAGAAAGATAAAAAACCTTGTTTTTTAAGGAATACTCAATATTAATTAAGATATTCTAAGAGTACATTCAAAATTCATTAACAAACATACAATAATAATGTTGTTTATAAGCTGCAAACGTATGAAGTACGATTCATTACCTAACATCCAAATTATCACAATGTACACCTTAAAAAATACATTTTGCAATATTAATTGTTATAATAGCAACTGATAAAGAGTATTCCTGCAGCAATTCAAAGCTTTATTCTATAAAGAACAAGATGACAAAGAAAATATGTGTGTGTAAGCATCCTTTGAAGCAGCAGTTCGAAGCAACTGGTTGTAGTCAGTTTATTATGCAAAAATAATAAAAACTACGATAGATATACTGTCTACAACACTCACCCTGGCTATTAGTCTGTCCTTTCATCCGCTGCATCGCGTAGCATGTAAAAACATCGAAAATTTAGATGGTATCTCTTCGGCAAATGGGTGCTGCTGCAGAGCAGCCTTAGATGGTAGCGAAGGGATGGACTGACCTGATCTGAAACAGCACCTGCCAATCCAGCTGACATAACCTGCCACACAGTCTATCTGTATATCCCAGAAGAGGGAACACCACCAGCTCCACAGTAAGATCGTGTGTTTTAATATCACACAGAACAAGAGGTACACACAACAGCGTTAGAGGAGCCTGCAGGCGGGATCACACCTTGCTTAGTCTGTCGTCCTTTTGACCTGAGACCCTCGCGCACTGCCTTGCAATGTTCCGCCGCGAGAGAATCTCAGGGATTACACGTATTTCACTCCGAATTCGTAAATTCTCACAAATTTATCTCTTCAGGATAATAACTGCGTGACGTGCACTGACCTCCCGTATGTACCGCCAGTACTGCCAATAGTTGCCATTTGGAAATCCCCACTAGGGATTCTCAAATCCCCCCATAGAATTATGGTTTTTCTCTACGAGATTCCGTTCTTTTTGTGCACGATCACTTTTGAAATACCGGCAAAATAGGAACTTGAAGAGTATTAAATTTAGAAAGAACAATATGTCGATATATGAATTTCTTTTAATAAATACTTCAGTATACACTTTTGATAAGGTCTGAAAGTTATAGAAAGTATGATAAAAATATGAAAGTAATGCACTTTATGAATGTTTTTCTTTTCTTTTTATATTCTCTTATGATAAATTAAATAAGACACGTTTTACGAATGATTATTTAAATGCAACGTATGCAAGAATAAAGTAATTTAATACCTACGTCTTAAGCTTAGTTAATACTTCCGTTTTAATGCAGCACGTGACGATTTGTGCATATGAACCGGATTTCAGGCTGAATTGAGTTTCGTTTCTACGTTGGATCAATGAAATCATTTAACCAACATGGCGATGTATGTTGTCGTTTAACAAGTTTCTTGAATACGAAAAAATGTGCAGTTCGCCGACTTAATGATACCGAAATCATTTACTTTCTATCGGTGACTAAAATCAACGGATCACCATGGATATTCGTGGCATCGAAGTCACCAACCAATTGAGGGTGAAGATAATTTTTGTTAATGTAGTAAAAGTTGTGACTTTCACATTCACTTTTATAATGAAATATATATATATATTGTTATCCTATAATTTATACATATGATTCGGTATTATGGGTCGATTGAACTATCCGATTAAGTGGATAATTTGCACAAATGACTTAAAATTCTTATTTAAAGTATCACACTCCTGAAAAGTTTGCATTGAATATATTTTATTTTACAGAACACAGTGAATCTACTGGAAAAACTAATGCTTATTGTTTTGTTTAATAGAGTGCCATTCGTGCAAAACTTCTCGAGCTTGGTGTTCGGTATGATGAAGAGTTACCAGACTATATTCTGGTAATGGTTGTCAACAAGAAGTCTCGGCAACAGATGCATGAGGATTTGCATCTATTTCTGGAAGACAGCACAACTCCGTTTGTAGAATGGTTACACGATCAAGTTTTAAAAAAGTTACAAAAGGTTACAGTTGCAAAGAAGAAAACCACACGAGAGTTTGTACCAACAGTGGTAGTCAAGCAAGAAGAGGAACGAAGGAAACGTAAAAGTAGTGCCACGACCTTCCTCGATGACCAAGTTATAAATCCGAACGGGGAAAGGCCTCAAGATAAACTGATAAAAGAAGACAAAATCTCTGAGAAGTCTACCACAAAATCTTCAACATCTGATCAGAGCTCTGAAGAAAATCAGGGCAGAAATACTGAAAAGAGTATTAAAAATACAAATGCATCTGATAACAGATTAGAAAGTACATTGGTAGTAACAAATCGTGATATCGATAAATCTATCTCTATAAAAAAAGCTCCAAATCAGACCAGTGAACCAAAGAATTCCTTGAATAATACTGTAAGTACATCAACGGATACTCAAATAAGTTTGAAGGCAGTGAAAGTATTTTCTAAATTTGCCAAAAAAGACACTAACGTATCAGATAAGAGTAATCATACCGAGAAAACTTTGAAAGCTACAAGTTCTAAAGATTCAGATAACAATGAAAAGTTGAGTGACGAGGAAGAAGAAGATATTGACGATAATGGTGGAAAGAAACTAAAGTCCAGCGTCAACAAACCAAGAGTAACTTCAGTAGTATCTGTCAAAAATCGTCTCGGTATAGTGTCTCCTAGAAAAAAGTTTGAAGTTCACAGAGATAGAATGGGCTTCGACACTCGTTATCGACAGTCTGAAAAACGCGTTGATAATCGAAGAAATAACTTTCCCCGTCAAAGAACCTTTGATAACGATGACGTCTTCCGCAGAAATCGTGAATTCGAATCCCGAGATCGAGATCCGGACAAGGTTAATGACGTTAAAAATCGACTGGGTATTTCTAAGGAAGAAAAATCAAGCAAAACCATAGAGTCAAAGGACAAGAATTCGACATTAAAATTAAAGTCCACTGAGAAACCCACTGTTACTGTCAAGGATCGTTTAGGCGTTGCAACCAATAACAAGGTTCAAAGAGAACCTACTGCAAAATCTAAAGAAACAGTAGAATCACAAAGAATCAGTAATGTTATGACTAATAAGAACATAAAAAATAGATTAGGACCTGTGAAAAATAATTTCAAAGCGCTAGACATCAGACGTGTTCACAGAGCAAAGACATCACAGAGCAGTGAGGATGATGACTGTTTGAATATTGGTGGAGAAGATGAACTTGACGATGATGCTCAATCTGTATCACACGTTGGTCCACTCAAATCACACATAATAGCTGTAAAGCGAACAATGCCTGATAGAACCGAAAGGAAGCGATTAAAACTTCCTGAAAAATTTGATAAGGACATCTCAAGTGATGTTGAGGATGAGAGTAATGACGATGGTAAAATAGCGAGTAAAGTTATTGTTACACCAAGGCCTTTGAGGCCGTTACCACCAGCACAGAAACGTGCTACTCAATCTTTATTGTTAAGAGCAGTTGCGGAAGCTAATCAATCTGTGGTTAAACAGAAGAATCCAGAGCCTGTGTTATCGGTGAGTATAAAAGGCAGAAGATAAATATATCCGTTACATCATTTATATAAAGTTACAGTATCGAAGAACATTTTGCAGTAAGAAAGTTATGCAAAGTATCTTTTAAATATCACGTTTGCACCGTAGGATTTTATTATTATTGAAGGTTTAGACAAATAAGATACGCAGTGCTTAACAGTTTAAAAAGGCTGATATGAAACTTTATTATTTTTATTACTCTACACTAACGTATGGAATTGTACATTGAAAATAAATGTTTGCTATTGATTGACCAACAAAAAACAAATCGTTTACCTTCACTCATCACTTATCCTTCGTGATATTCAATTACTTAATTATAAATATAGACGTTGCACACTGTTTCTTTTCTATTTCATGGCTAATCGCGATTGCTTGTCTTGCTGGCAAGATATTTATTTTATTAAAACCTTACTTTCGACAGGATAAGCAGCCACTTGTAAAACCTCTCAAGTCAGCCAGTTCGCGAGAAGTAGATCAGAATTTGTTAGTACATTTGAATTCTAGCAAAAGGTTGGTCATGCGGAAAATACGAGTGGATATCAGTAACAAGAATTGCTTTAAAAATCAACATAAATCTCGTAAGTATAATTATAAAAAATAATTGTACAATTATAAATAATTTCTCCATAATTCAGTCATTTGACTCTGCCGAGTGGATCAGACAGGTTCTCAAAAATAATTTCAACTTTATTTCTTTTACTTTGTAGACTTAGCACAAGCTGATGCTGATGAACAAAAGGGAGTATTGATGTCTTTATTTCAAAGGAATGACGATAATCAAAAGTTTTTAGTTACATTAAATGGATATAACAATAATGTTAGTAAAGAAAAGAATCTATCTGATGACGAGGAACGTTTGGAAATGGAGGTAATGGAAATGTGCAATTCCCTATTTTGATTTTGTTATGAATGCACTACTGTATTATGTTCCTTAATATCACAGGTACATGAGGATGAAGAATTTACACTTGATACTATACAGACCGATATGTATGTACAAAGTGAATCGTGTTCCAATACATTACCTTTGACAGACATCGAAGAGGATCTTGATATAAGTGAGGATAAAGGCACCGAAGAGAATAATGAAAATTGTAACATTGAAAATGTCGAAGCCACAGAAGATGTACCAAGGAAACGAAGAAAATTAAGTCCAATAGTATTCAACAGATCTCGTTCGCCAAGTCCAGCAAAAACAAAACCCGCCACAGTGACCACTCCAGCAGTTATTAAAAGTAAAAAAAATTATATTCTCATATAATATAAAATTACAGCCATATTCAATGTTAAACAAATAATTATTTCTTCTCGGGACAGATGTACGTCCTTCCGTAGACGCTACTTTGCCAGGGGCAGTTGAGAAATCCAGAGAAAAATGCCGTTACTGGCCCAATTGCACTTTAGGAAGTAAATGTGCGTTTTCCCACCCACCAGTTCCCTGCAGGTAACAATCTTTTTGTTTTCACAATTCCACAATTTTCATTAAGCTCAACGTGGAGAGCTTGTGTATTAAATTTTTCTTTCAATTTCAGCGCCTTTCCAGCATGCAAGTTTGGCGACAAGTGTGCTTATAAACACCCAAAATGTAAATTTGGGTTATCTTGTACGAAATTAGGCTGTGTATTTTCGCATCCTAAACAACAGTGCAAGTACCATCCATATTGCACCAAACCAGCCTGTCTGTATGCTCATCCACCAGCAGTAACAACCCTTCCCATAGAAGCTACAAGTCAGAGAGCCAAATTTACTTGGCGAAGACGCGATTAGAATGTTTGAATCATAGGGGTGATGAACACCTATGCAAAAGAAATCTAATAAAAAATTCCATATATCGTATCGTTATTGGAAGATGATCGTTTAGTGGGACAACGTTTTATCCAATTATCTTGAGCGAAGTAATGTCGTTTACTCATGTAATCATACCCGCTAAATACTTCACTTGGGTAATTAAAAGTCACAGTAATTAACGAGCGATCATTTGCAGACGATAAAATTTGCCTACCAATTAAGATCTCGTACCTAATCATGTGAATTGCCATTCGTGCACTTCTAGCATTAACTGAATGTATCGAATGTATCTAGGTGAACAAGGAGTTACAAAAAATGATACGTAACCTTAGGAAGATGTACGTTTATTAATTACTATTATTAACGACTGTAAAAGTATTGAGTATTTATTATCCTTCATCCAGCAGTTTGTAATTATATTCCATTTGTGTATTCGACAAAAAATTGTTAACATACGTATGTATGTAACATATTAAAATATGTATATTCCTAGTATCGAGATCTAGCGTTTAGATATGCAATAAGATTTTTCCTTGTTTTTCAGAACCTTTTTCATTTGCTACCATCGGTTAATAAAAAAAAAATTCAATTGCCTTTCCATAATTTTCTTTTCGCGGTATCTTTTGAAGATTGTTTACCGATTAAGTACAAATAGGCAATAAATCGTTAATAAATTAATAATCACTAATCCAGGACGAGTGACATTTTTATTACACCAATAATAACTGATAATTAAAATTATTTTCAGAATATCCCAAGAAATACTGGTACGAAGGATGACATAAATGTACCTAAAAATGTCAAAAATATTTTTTTTTACTTTCTCCTGTATCGGATGAACGCTCGTTTTCGATAATTCCATTTAAATTAATTATTTTTTTTTATATATACTTTATACTCGAACGATAAATGGGTCTCGCAAAAATTGATCTACGTTCGTAAGATGCGAGAAAGAGATTGAGCGTCACTAGAAGCTTCAATTTTAAATTTCAAAAAATATTTCATATATTCGTATTCTATATAGATAATTTATTGTACTATTTTTGTTCGTTCCTATAAATTTATTTTCATCTCTACTCTTCGAATTATTACGTGCCATGAGTAAAAAGGACGCTTACTCCACCGCCATTTTTGGAGAACGCACGACGCTACACCGGATACCGTTCTATGTACCTGAATAAATGGCAACAACGGAATTATTATTATTCGACTGTTTCTAGATTGTAAAAATAAGTATTAATGCATATTACTTATGCCTTTATAAAATCATGCTAGTATGTAACGAGCCAAACGTTAATTTCAAACTTCGATTTATCTAATCTAAATGATTACAGATCTTTATGCTAAAAATACTACGTACACTCTCCCTCATGAGATATACAAAACACCATGAGAGATAAAACAAAGATTCAGGCTGAAGAAGCAAACAGCATTTTCCAACGACCTGTTGTACAAAAATTTGAGAAAAATAAATTGAGCTCGTGTGAGTATCATCTGTCAAAATGAATTCGATTGACACATTTAATTAGCTTTAAGGCGTCATAAGAGTAACAGGATTTTTGTTGTAGCTCTTGCTACAGACTGTACTGGCCTTAATTTTATGGGAGCAGGGAGGATTCGCGGCTGTGAGAAAAATATCAAGATTAACATACGCAGACAATCATTGATCATTTAATTTTTTTTTAGTAAGCAAATAATTTCGGATAGAAAGACGTTTTTCTACTTTGAACGTAACAATTGGGCTAGCTTCGTTTTAAATAAATTCAAAGTTGTTTGTGGTACGTCAATAATTCACATGTTGTAGATTATAGGAACTTTTAAGCTTTATTAGTCATTCACTCTATCCGTGACATGTATTTTCGAAAGTAGTTTGTTTACGCATGATGCCAAAGAAGGGTGAGTCAGCAACGTCCCATTTTCACAGATGAAAAGTCTTTCTTAGAGTTTTATAAAAATTTTCGTCAACTACCATTACATTGTAATTTTATATTGTTTCCCATTAAGTGTAAAGATTTTTCAGTCTCTTGTGATATGCAAAATTAAACCAGGCAATACGTATAGGACTAATATGGATAAACTATGTTTTTTCAGATAGAATTTAATTGAAGGATCAATTAGAGCAGAGAATTAAAGGGACTAAGTTACCAAGTATCATTTAATGATTCTACGCTTGACTTTTTCACAACGTTTTTCCAGCTGAAGCTGGAGCGATATTTCTCTCGTGGTGGCTTTATTAGCTTCTTTAGAATTCTTGGCTTCTCCTCTTCTTCACTGATATAATTCATGCGACGCGTGTGAGTCTATACTATTTACTTTCAAAGTTCCAAGAGTCGGCGAATTTATAAATTCCTTCTAAAATGCTCATCTTTCAAAAGTTTTTCTGCGAGGGCAATGGTGACAGAAAATTCTGTTAAAAATGGTGTCTTGGCGTAGAGCAACGTTACACTGGCTGTGATTGGCTGTCTTGTACCAGTCAAATACCCCCTCCAAATTGAAAAGGGCGCGTGTCCAATTACCGGCAAGGGTAGCACGCGACAGTTGACTATATATATTTGGGCATTTGGAGAAGAGAGCATTAATCATTCAGTTCTTGTCCTTGAACGCGTCAACTACGGTTGAAAGAAGTTCTCCTGAAAATCATTAGAAAATGGAGGATCTGCAGGACACCAAAAAGATCGACGAAGATTACAGCAAGGTATGATTAACAAGATTACAAAAATTCAATGATTGTTACTTGAAGAAATCAATTTCAAGAAAATTTACTTGTCTTCAAACAAACCTCATATTAATCCTGCTGTGTTGCAAAGCTTTCTAACGAAATCATAATTTTTCTTCTTCACACTCAGAAACGTCTTGATGGAGCAGCCGAATTACCAGAGCTTCAAATGCACGTTGATCCGGATGTTGAGTACAAATCTTTTCAAGAACAGCAAACGTGGGCTCCAATTGACGAAGAGAACAACCAGTGGCTCTCGGTTTACATGCTACTGGCACGTTCCCTAATCACCATTAGCCAAATAAAAGATGGAGTGCCAAACAAAGAGGCCTTGGAAAATGCATGCTTAGGAGAAGCTGAAGAATTCATGATGGAGTCCTTGTATGAAGTCGGCTACGATCCACTATCAGCTGCACGTATATACAGAAAGAAGAATTTACCGAAGACGCTAACTACTTCGTGGTCAGAGGAAGAAATTGTGAGTATAAAAATTGGTGAAAAAAAAAAGATCTTACCTTATTCATCAATGAATTGTATAATCTAATAAAATTCTACACGTTACAGGCTCTATTCATTCGTGGGATTGCACGCTACGGAAAGAATTTCCATAAAATCAGAAAAAACCTGTTGCCAGGAAAAGATACGGTATGTTAAATTTTCAAGACAATTTGTTTTACCAGTATGCATCGAAAGACTCTCGGGAAGAACGAAAAATTTCTTTATCTCCTGTTTTCTTCTTACAGGATAGCATCGTCGAGTATTACTACAAGTGGAAGAAGACGAAGTCTGCCCAAGGTGCTCGTAAACGACGCAATTCTAGGTTTTACAAGGCAAAGCCGCGAACTGCAGTAAAAACTGAGAAACTAGTTATCAATGCACCTTCTGTCGCTGGGAAAATGGTGACTCGCAGCACTCGTCGCCAAACTGTTGCTGGCGAAGACATTAAGCCTGACATTCTATTGGACGCCGCCACGAGACCCAGAAGAAATGGGAAATCCCTGCCAGGCGATAGTAGCAAATCGGTTTTGGTATCTGACTTTGTAAATAGTTTAAAACTTTGACTGCCAACACGAACGGTGTTAAAATCTCAGTGATGGGACTGATCGTGTTTAAAAAATTATTGTGATATACGATTCTGTCCATACACGTTTTTATACGTACTTATTATTAATGCTTTGTACATATGTTATACTATTTGATAATACTTTATTAATTTTATTTTTTAAAAGAAAAAATTTATTCTCTTCCTACTTCCGCTCCTTTATTCTATACTTGGTATCTTATGAAATAAAAGACAGTTGGATCTGAACAGTTTACAGAAAATATTATCTACGTTTTATATTCATAATTGACTATGATCTTTGTATAATGAAATATAGTGTTCTTCAAGAAATTTAGTTTACCTTGAGGGAGCTAGTAATCCATTCTCATAGGTATTTTCTGGACGTTTGTGTCAGAAGATTTATGGAATATCGTACGTATCGAAGATTATATTTTTGTAGAAATTAGACACACAACACTCACCCAAGTTATATAAGACTTTGATAAGTCAGTCATAATTTAAATAAACTGAAGTAAAATGTAGAGTCGTAGCTACGGGTTACAAACTGAAACTGGCTTATTTCCACAATAACGAACTAATGGTTCGCGCGTATTAAAACTTCCCGCAGGTTTAACCTCTCTTGTTACGGCCTCGTGCGTATCGATAAATACATTTAACCACGGAATTGAGGATTACCGTAACTCCATCAACACGATGAATGAGGTTAGTAATAGTGTCGTTTAATTATAAGATAAATATCGTTAGCAGCAAACACAACAAATCTTTTATTTCACACTATGTACGATTAATTCACCATTAATCCATTGTCTGCGTCACAGAAGATTTCGCGTGGAGAGTCATTTTGTAGGTGAATAGAGAATCAACAAATACATAACTAACCTTAATTCTACATTCTTCAAGAAAATGTCTAGACTAATCAATTTTTTGATACGATAAACTCGTGATATCCGATTTCGAGTGGATCAAAGTCCCCAGAGAACGTGTTGGTTATGAAAATACATTTGACAGACGCCATCATGGCGACTGTAGATCGTAAGAAACGTGCGTCATAACAACTGTTATAAATTTTTAATTTTTTTCCAATTCACAAGAAACTTGCAAAATTATACACTAATATATCTGCCATTAATTTTAGCATGAATGATAATTCAAATGAATCGTGAATCCCCTGTGCATCTTTACAATAAACACTAATAGTACTAGCTACTCTTTCTTTCTACTTCCTCTTTCCAAAAGCAGTACAGTCAGCTCGTTAAATGCTATCGTATAAATTGCTTTGACCAAACAGGAGGACTTGAAATAATAATTCGTGTACCTTTGGTTTAGCGCAAGTGCAGGGTCGTAATTTTTGACGAGTCCTATTATAGTATACCAAGTGTACAATAGTTGGCCTCCCGTTATGTTTCGGGGGATGTTATTATACTGTAACTCGTTTCGCACTTAATGCCTTGTGTACGGCCAGCTACTCCCCCCGTATTCATTTACCCTCGCGTTCTTAACATTTTCTCAGGTACCTTTTCCAACAACCACCTTATTTCCATTATAGTCGATAAGATAAATAATGTCTCTTCGAACTTTACACGGCTATTATTCGCATTCTATAATTCCTAAACTCTTAGCTTTGTACCTTCGCCAAAGATATTTTTTTTTCCCCCTCTATCATACTACATCTATAATTCCGTCTGTTTCTTAAAGCTTATACACTTTTCAGGATTCGATAATGTTTGCCGAAGTGGTGCAGAACATGGAGGTTCTTGTTGACGCAGAGCACGCCGCTAGAAAAACCTCAAGAACGCATAAAATGGAATTGAGTTCGATTTCAAATGCAGATAATGAATCCTCGAGCACCAGATGCGCCTTGCTGGCGCAACACAATGAAGAATTAACAGTGCAACATGGAACCCATGGGATTCTTTTAAATTGTAGAAGAATAACAGCTATCGGTCAATACTCTGCGCCAGAGGCGGGATATTTGAATGTACCACAATCTCTACTCGCTGATCCATCATATACAGGACACACGAATCCTTTAATTACATTGACTGATCAGTCTCATATAATAAATATGAATATTGAGGGAGCTTTTCCTAATAATATTAATGCTACAAATTACGTATGCATGAACAATATGGATCTGAATAGTAACGATGGTTATCTAAATACACAGATAGTCATTATGCCACAATTTATCAACAATCAGATTTGCCAACCAGTTTATATATCAAACACGGGAAATGCGATTGCTGCGCCAACGATTCAGTCCGGAGGATCAGAAATTGTTTTACTGTCTGATGATTCTAATGAGAATGGAAAATGCCTGGCATTGTCAAGCGATGGTAACAGCGATAAAGATACTTCCCAAAAGCAAATGTCGCTGCAGAATTGTGTAAAAGATACAGACAATCTTGACAAGGACATTCGTTGTATCTCTAACACCACCATGGACAGTAATGACGGAAGTAATGGTCTATCAGAGTTCATAAAAATATCAAAGCCAAATATCAATACGATATCTAAGGAGATTCAAAATGATTCGGAAGACGTGATTCTTGATATCAATGAGAGTTTAAGTATTCAAAAATCTAACGATAACATTAGTAATTTGCAGACACTGAGTCCACTGAATGAATCATCAGATTTATCAAGAGCATCAAAATCAACTAAGTTATCGTCTAGTCCAAGTACTCTTAGTCTAAATCGTAATGATTCATTTTTATCAAGGCCGTCATGTTCCCAACAGTGTGACAGGAGATTCAGTGAAATGCTAAGCATTGAATCGAACGTAGATTTAAATAAATCCAAGGATAAGGTCCTGGCGGAAAAAGAATCGTTCGAAGGTGGGTTTTAAAAAAATTTTTTAATCAACAGTCTACAATTAATTTGTAAATATATGCGAAGATAATTAAGCAAATTTTTCTTGCAGATATTCAAGATCTTAATTCGGAAAGGAACGATGGGAGCAACGATGATCAAAGTTGTGTAGATCTGGAAAGTCAAATTAGCTACACGATGGACGACACTATGTCTACTGTTCTTGAAAATGAAGTAGCTGATGATCTTGTTGAAATACTTACTGGCTTGGATTCGTCTCCTCAAGAGGATCATTGGTTAATTCATTCTGAAAAAGTTATGCGTACAATGTCCGAACAGCCGGAGTTGTCTGAATATAACTTTGCTTGTGATAACGCATCAGTCTGTGCTGATAAAAATGTGGAAACAGAAAAAAGTAATTCAGTATCGAAATCAGGGAGAGACGTATTACGTTTAAAAGCTCTGAATGTCGCTATGGAACCATCTGAATATAAAAAGGATGCTTGCTACTTCAAGGAATTTTTGAATTTGGATTATACAAGCATCGACAGACAACAATCTAATTTGTCAATGCAACAGGAAAATACTTACAGAGATGTCAGACAAGAAGATGGCAATGAGTCTTCAGAAGAAGCTAGTACTGATTTACTTTTAGATTCCTGTTATCACGGTTTATTCAAACGTAATGTCGTGCGTCAATCGATTCTGAATCCTTTGTATTCTAATCACACGCTACTTGAAAATGATATACGTACAATGTTTATATCTGTAAAGCACGAAAGTGAAGCACGTAGAAAAAGGAATAATAAGGGAAAGGAAGTCGTCGTACGTGCGTCAGCCTATGTAACGACTAAAAATAGACTGGATAAAATATCCAGCACAGAAAGTTCTGAACGTACAACAAGGAACTCTGTGCTTTATAAAGATTCAAATAATCTAGCTACACCATTCACTTCTTCCTGTGTGAATCTTAGTACTGTGATTGCAGATGATTCTGATGTTAGGAGAAGAACGAGTCAATTACACGAATTGAAAAATCAAAGTAATCGTTATTCACGTTCTAGTAGGACCTCGCGCAAGAAGCGTCCTAGAAAAAGGAATTCTGGGGAATATGAAATGGAAGATTCTCTTGTCAGTCAGCCGGAGGATTTTCTTCATTATTCATCGCAGGATGAGCGACGACTGGAGCAAGAAAATCAATCGCAGTCGAAGGTAGCAAACGGTGAAAAGTTGGGACGACCGAAGAGTGACGATTCGAAGAATTCGTCAGTTTCCTTCAGACGTTTGCAAAATTTGGTGTCTGAAGCTAATTTTTGGCTACAAGGCACAACGATTCGTGGGAGAACCAGAAGTCAAAGTAAAAGTAAGCTGGAGGATGCCAATGAAGAGAATAAGTCTAGGAAAAATTGTCTAGGAGAAACAAGCACGAGGACTGTGGTCGAGGGACCAAAAAATAAACGTAAACAATCAGAATCCGAAAATCGAAAGACACAAAGTTCAAGAGAGTCTGACGACCCGAAGAAGTCTGTTGCGAAAAAAATGAAAAAGTCATAAAACAGATCGGCGTCGGGGACTCCAAGACTACGCAAGATGAGGCTGTTGAGAATGTTCTAGAAGAATGTTCCTTTTTACGTTCAAAAAGCAACACAGTATCTCCTACAAAAAGTATTACAATCAAGATTGACGATTCGCTAGCGAAAATCAATTCTAAGGTTGCAAAAGAAGCGCTAAAGCGTTTAAACGCTTAACTAAAAACTAAGATTCAAGTAACAAATATATCTTGATATAATTAAACTAAGAATAATCTGTGATTCTCATAACATTACAAGTAATGTGTTCATTAAGGATAATATTTTTAGATTATAAAGTTTTCATTGCGATATCATTTTATTTTCATTAATAATAGTACCTAGTGATAAGACTATTAAAAAAAAAATTAATCTATTCACTCTTAAGCTTTGATTCGGCAACTCGCCATGCTTTATACGTAATATATGATATAATGGCTGTTTTCTTTTTCGTTTCAAAAGAAATTCTCACGGTTAATTTCATTACGTAAATAAACGTGCAACACAAAAGACATGTAGAAATACACGAATTCATTTGATTTTATTTTCTTATATATATTCGACATATTTTACAAGCTTCGTCATAAAGTTAATAGCTTTTGTTACGAACGCTTTTTTTTTTTGGTTCTCTCGTCCTGCCAAATTATATGTCAATGCATGCGACCTGTATCTCCACGTGCAATAGATGTAACAATTATACATACCTGGATTACAGCATTGAATTTTCAGAAGTCGTTCAATTTAAAAATAAAAGTATAAAAAGTATTACAAGCCAAGGAAGAATGAGCCGAGACTCATAAAAAAGAAATGATAATATTGCTTTATTTGGTTTCGTTACATCTAATTCTTAAAATTCGTCGAGCTCTTAAACTTTCGATTACGACGAATCGTACTAGAATTATCCTTAATAAAACTCTTTGGTTGAGACAATTGTCTTTTCGAATTGTCTTCCTCGCGTTACATATCTCTAAAGGACACATTGTAAGTAAACCAAAAAGAAGTGCCTCAGAGAAATTGTACCTTTGAATTAATTTTTCAATAAATTATTTTCTTGTAAATTTCGTATCTTTTTTTTTTCTTACACTACGTTCCTCTCTTTTCAAATATTAATTCATTATGATTCACAGTGATTGTAGCTCGATTTGATTTGATTAAAGTAGAGCTTAGGAAAATACAGATTTAACCAGTGGCTATTTTTTTTTTAAATCTATCTTGCAATTACATCCGATATTCCCTGTTCGATAATAATACGTTGCAGAATATAAATTGACATTTAAAAAATATTAATATCTGATGAACGTGGACAGTGCTGTTCTTTTGTTACATCGTTCTGATTGAATAACACAATTTTACATTGTTATCTACGGCGCGTAATAATCGTGTGAACAATGGAGAGCCGGTAGCCATTACGAAATTTGCCGGTCGAACGAGAATTTTCGAAAATTACTTAAAAGCCTTTGTGGTGCATTTTCATCCGTGCACACCGAGCACGAGGGTTGATAAATTGTCATGAAAATTTTGAAATTCAATTCTTGACACAGTCAGACATATTTTTAAAAAATAAGTTCACTGCGCAATCGCCGTTAACCGAAGATCAATCAATATCTTTGTGCGCAGAGTTACGTAGGAAAATATAATAGCATCTTAGATTATGTATAAATAAATAATTTATCAAAAAAAAAAATACAGAAAATTTACAGCGGCACCTCCAGAGAAGTTACTGAACTTTTTCTATTTGTCTTTTAAAACAGAATAGTTGTCAAAAGTAATTCTCATGGTACAAGATGCACGGATATCGAGCGTAGATACAGGGAGAAAAAAAAATAAAGATTGAAAGATCCTTTGAGAAAAAAAGATCTTCGGACTAGAGGTTCAAGTTCAGCAGTCATTATCGTGCTCGTGCACGAGAAACGTATCTCTATAAAGAGAACTTGGTGTGCGGTGCATCATTGTGACGTATGAACTTCCTGAAGCAGGAGTAACAGCTGGATTAGGTGTTGGAGTCAGCAGCGGCGTGCCCTGGAGACTGATAGCCAACGGCAGTGCACCGGGAGTGCATAATCCCATTGCACCCCGTCCGCTCTCGGTGACCGAACGATATCTGGGAGGTCTGGTTGACCTGAAAAAGTTTTATTATAGGTTATAATTAACCGGAAGTCATCCCTGAATTACCTACAACCCACCCTAGCAGCCATTTTCAGGACGCTCAAGAGTGCGTGCGACATCAAAGTCTACAGTACGTTAAAGCTTTTACCTGGAGCATCTGCACTTGAGCAGACGTATGAAAGCCGCCCTGAAGGTTCTATTGAAGACTGTATAGATCACTGGATTGATCGTAGACGAGACGTATCCCAGCCATAAACACGTATCCACAACGTGTCCGGATACAGAGCAGTGTGGACACGCAGCGAAGATGATATTCAGTATGAAGAATGGCGCCCAGCAGAGGACAAAAGTAAAGAAGACCAATCCCAGGACTTTGCTGGCCTTTTGTTCGGTAGCCACAGCATTAGCCGCGAGTGATCTTCTTTTCGTTCTCCCAGCCAGGAACCTGGACATTCAATTTAACAAGTAATTCTTATCTCCATTTTCTACCCTCGATCGCTACCCGAGCAACATAGCGTAGCTTGCTGGAATATTGAGGTTATACCTCTCAATTCTGTTATCGTGGGTTCTATTATTTCGAAGATAGAATGTCGTAAAGTTCCTGCCAGTTGCATAATGTCAATTCACGAAAACGTGCTGGTTTATTATCCCGGTTCATTGTTCAGGACGAGCGACGGGTCTGAGAAAAGTAGTTCATCAAGGTTACGTTCGCTCACGGGGACTCGTTCAATTTTGGTTGCATGATTCTTGTCGACCGACATATTTAACTCTAAACTCGGGATAACCGGGACCTGGTGCGATCATTCTCGAGAAAATAGGATCCAGATATTTTCAAGGCACTAACTCGCACTTGGCTTGTTACACTAGAGCCATACTAGGTACATCGTAACTCTGGTAAATTGAACTAGTAAATCTAGTCAACCAAAGCGACGGAACTGTTTCTGCAGATTTTCATTAGACGAAAAACTTTTTTAGCTTTGTCGTCGATAACATTCGCGCTGCCGATTTATCAGTCGTCGGTATTAGCAATTAGAAGGCGACCTGACGTGTAACAAATGAACCTTAAAGGAATAACGAGAGGAGTAAGAAGAAAAAAATGAAAGATAAAATTCCTAAATAGAGTCAAACCCATGTAAGAAATTTCTATACCCTCAATTCACTTGTAAAACGGAAGTCAACTACCCCATAATTTTAACCTTGGTCTAAAACATCTAAAATCCTCTACTCATTTCCTCCATGAAGAACCCATGTAAGAAATTTCTATACCCTCATGTTGATACAGAAAATTCACTTGTAAAACGGAAGTCAACTACCCCATAATTTTAACCTTGGTCTAAAACATCTAAAATCCTCTACTCATT
>JASANN010000266.1:2515869-2537302 GCA_031762395.1 Calameuta pygmaea | reverse complement strand
TCCTCCATGACTCACGTGAAGTATGTGCACGGCCATTCATTCTGGAGGCTTGCGAAATTGCAAAATAGGCGTCAGGACAAATTTACACGTAACCCGGGTGGCGCTCAATATATCTGTCGTGACAAGGTTATGCCGTTAATATAACGATAAGTGACATCGGGGATGAAAATAGGGATTAAGGTTTCACAAGCTTTTATCTCTTCCATTTGTTATTTCGTTCAGGAGTAATAAAACGCGTGAGTTGCGGACGATACCTACAGTGATACCAGGTGGATTAACGTGTAAGATTTCTTTTTTTTTTATTTCCCAGTGTCCCAAAGGATTTTTGCTTTCCATGAACCGCAAAGTAAATACAATATTTCTTATCGCAACATTACATTACGTTTTCTTTTCTTTAAGTTTTTTTTTATCTCTACTCTTTTTCTTTCCTTTGGTGAAACATTTTTCTACCCCCTGAGTGTTACGCCTATGGGGAGCACTAAGGGAAAGATGCCCGAGCCCTGTATGAAAACTGTAATCTTTGTACTTTTCTCGGGTTCTCTTTAGAAAACGAGAATGGACAAATATTTTCTACCAGTCAAGCAGCTGCTCTACTGTACGCAATACACGACACGATAAACATATTCGATGCCATTGCGACTTTACGACGGGCAGTTCCGCCTGCGTTGGATATGGAATATTTTTATAGGTTATCCACTTCTGCCATTCCTGCACGTAATTTGTGCATATTGATGGGGATTAAAAAAGTAATATACGTAGACGTCAATGAAGTGCAGAAACATTGCATCACGTTACTCGTCAATCCTTGATTATCGTTCAGGATGTTCAGGCTTGAGGATAAACAAAATTTTATTGATACTCATTGACTTGCAGTATTGTCCAAGGATTAGTGTGTGGAATCTCATGGGATTCAAGATTAACCAAGTAAGTTGAGAGACACTTGTAAACACGTACGTCTAACACTTTTACCTTTCAGGGTGTCCACTAGCTCAGGCTAATAAACAATATACCGTTAATTCCTACCTGAGGTTAAGTGTCGTCGGTGTGACATTCAGCTGGAGCTTAAGAGACCTCAGCGTGAAATTTCGTGTTTCCCGGGCAATGTTTTCAGGAGTTTGAGTTCCCTGGTCAACTTTTCCATTCGTCCTCGTAACCGCTGCACTAGTTCGTTCCGGATTTCCGGCACCATTAACCGCAAAGCTTAGCTGCGGCTGAGACACACTCATCCTCATACTCGTACCCCTATGGTTGGAAGGTTAAATATAATTCACTAAAAATGATCTAATTCTGTAAAATAACAGAAGGGGCATCGAGTTCTATTAGTTGTTCTCTAACAGCAGCCCTAAGTAAGATCTTCACTTTATTCATTTAAATTGTTCACTTTCCTTCTACGAACAGACAATTAAAATTTCACTGATAACATCAGGTTAATTTTCAGGTGTGATATTTTTCATCATGAGTCCACATCTGTAATCTACCTGCTGCTGGCTGCATTGCTTCCAGAAGTTCTCCATAGCTGTCGCGTGGACAAGGTCGAAGCTCTGGAAGACCTCGAAGGGGTAGTTGACGTTTTGGCTGCCGCGAAGCGACCCCCCAGTCTGCGAAACTGGTCGCTCTCAGGATGTTCAGCAACGAAACGTGCTTTCTTCCTCAAGAGCTGCACCGTGAGTACGTACGTCGCCACCATGACGATCATGGGTATGTAGAAGGCGACCAGAGACCCGAAGACGAAGAACGCCCTGTTGTTGATCACGCAGAGACCTGGTTCCGGCATGATGTTCAGGGGGTTGATTAAACCTGCAAATAAATTTGACGTATATGTTATTCATTCTAGGAAGGACCCACGACACATTGATCCCAATGCAAAGTCTGGTTCTTGGTCTGCGCCACCAGAGGGTGCGAAATGCTATATTTAATATTCCATGGGAAACTGTAATCATGGAGATGAGCATCATGGGAAGAAGAAGAGAAATTGGCCTTTATGAAGGAGATTATAATGGCATCTGAACTGAACGCTGTTTACAGCGCCTATAGCAGTGATGCCTGTCGGTAATGAGACGCCTACATGGATGGTTAAAACGGAGGAGGAATTTATAAATGGGTATTACTGGAATATTGGAAATTTCATAGATTATCATGCCTACGAGTATAAGGAAGTATACGATGTGGTTAAATATATCGGTTGGCTCATGTTATTGTAAGATGGGACGGTAATCCTCTTAACGAACATAGATAAGCGCTCCTGGCGGCGAAAAGCGTAAGCGCCGTAGAATTCATGTGGGAACACATTGAAGGAGAAACATTGAAAATTATTAAGTCATACAACCCAGATGTAAAGGGTGTCCCAGTTTAAACTTCCTCACATGATATTCCAATTTATGCGACACGTGCTGGCCGGTGACAAAGTTCAGAGTTCAGAAGGCCGAAGTCGAACTAAAAGATTATCGTGTAGCTTTTAGAAATTCGCTTGAATGCAATTTTCGTTCGATGCGCTCGGTACGTACATTGTAAATTGCATTAAAAATGAAGGCGAGTCGTGGGATTATCTTGGGGGATCAATAACCGATTAATTTTTTGTTAAGCTCAACGTCAATCACCAGCAGAAGAAAAAGTGAAGAAAACATTTCAACGTACAACGCCAACCTTACATCCATCATCGACGAGTGTAATCTGAAAAGAATTTTTCAAAAATTCTTACATCGGGAAGACTCTTTTGAAAAAAGAAGTAAAAAATTTCTCTCAAGCGAGATCAAAGCTGCTGACGCTCATTGTGCTGTATGTGGAGGGTAGAAAGTTCAAAGTTCACTGCAGCTAAGAATGTGCACAGCCCTTTGAGCCGTCATTGAACTACAGTTTAGCAAGAAAGAATAAGGAAGTTACAACTGGCTACGAACCTCTGGCATATAAAAGCTACACTTTCCTATTACTGCTTCAGTTTTGTACCTCAAGACCCTTTAGCTCATAGTTGCACTTCCCGAAGGCTGTGGGAGTGCAAAAAAAGGCGCAGGACCACGTCATTACGGAGTTTTACACTTTCTGCTGGTAGTCAACTAGACTGTAAGGCTGCAATTACTGCTGGGACTGTTGAAAACGAATTTCAAAAGCAATTCAATCAGAATGTCATTTCTGTTTGAATATTTAGTCTGGTCGAGACTTTTGTCCTCTCTTCAACGTTCCTCTCGTGTTTACATCTCGGCAGTGAGAATCTCTGGGTCAATACTGGATCAGCAGATTACAAGAGTTGCGGAAGTACCGTAGGACCTAAAATGTTATTCAAATAATATCAGACAACTTACCTAATACTGTTATAGAACTGGAGACCAGCATGGCCAGCAGCCACACTGCTGCAATTTTGAAGCCGACCAGTCGCTTCGTGGAGATATGCCTTGTGTGCAGTGGATTACGAATGCCCAGATAACGTCCAAGAGAAATGAAACACATGTGCATTATACTTGCAGAGCATGCAAGTACGTCGCAGGTTACATATACGTTGCACCAAACCACACCGAATGGCCAGTAGCCTGAAAAATATATTTAAAAATATTCAAATCAAAATAGAAGTAAGACCAGTTCAGCTACTTCATAATCATCACATAAAATTTCTATGTGCCTTATCAAAGGTCAACCCTATCAAGGGACTGCAAAGGGAAACTTCATTTCCGTTTGCACGATAAGTCACTTTATAGGGACTTTAAATAGCGGAAGTGCATCATCTTGAACAATGGAAAGTAGTTCAGGTACTCGTCTTGGTCTAACGGGTGTTCGGTAACTCCAGAGCTCTATAAACTTTCACGCAGTCTTTTGATTGTGATAAACGGTAGTTAATTATGTTCTAGAACTTCATTCAAGTATAATAAGCATTTTTTAAATTTCAATCCTTATATTAATCCACTATCGATCGATCCACTGATAACTCTATAATCAACTATTTTCCTAATTACAAGTTATGTAATGTCTTTTAAACTAAGTGTTCATAGGGTGAATAAAATGGATGCTTGAGATGATGAATTTCGCAATAAACGAACAATTCGAACGCCATAGACCCTCATTAACATTTAACCTCAGCGTTCACAGGTCAGGTAGGAATGTATGAGGAATTTCATATCTGATTCGTGGATAATAATTATCGGGCTGTAACGTGACGTAGTAATTTCATTTGAAGGGGGGGGGGGGGGGTATCGTTTTGGAACAACAAATCTATATATATATATATATATATATGCACATAAAATGATGGGAAGCAAGTCTAACGCTTTATTGGATAATTAAATTGTACGAATGCATCGAAGCCTGAAGAGCCTAGGGGGGGAGGGGGTTAACGCTATCAGGAAATATCAGAGGGTAGCTGATAAAGCGCTAGTTAGACGTGTCAAGGTCAACATAAATCCTTAAACGTTTTTAAATCTACTATATAATAATAATAGTACCATTAATTGTAAAATCACTAAATTTAGATAAATTATTAACTATTTAATTTTTAATCGATTTTATCGATATCTATCAGATATATATTTAATAATGTTTCGTTATCGTGTAAATAGTCGCTCTAGACTATCGGATAGCCAAGTAGCATACAGCAAGTGTTTTTTTTTCCCACAAACTCAATTTCGCACGGACAAAAGTTTGTTAGGCAAAAGCCCGAAGAAACTTTAAAATAGATTTTGGACATTAAATCAATTCTCTGAAAAGTTTTTGACCGCTCGGTTAATTATCGTGACACCCGCCCTGAGCGCAACTCCGTTATACGGGACGTTCGTTTAATGAGTATTTTTATTGTGTTATCGATTTTTCGTAATCAAGTCAGAATGCACGTTCAACGTGAAAATGTGTTATAACATACTGGGTGTCTACTTAATTATGTACTCTCGTAACGCGCGATTGGCTTTTTCGTGGGAAATTTGAAAATTGTATAAAATTAACATTTTTATAGACTATTTAGAAAAGATTTTAAATTCTTCTATATACGTGTTTTACAGTTATCACTTATTCTAACCTCTAAGCCATATCTTTACAATAAACCAGTCAAGTCAGACCGATCAATCAAATCTCTCTAAATGCTATACACTTTTTAGAATCTTTCAGGCACTGCAAAAACTTGTATGTTGGAATCGTGCCAGAGTATAGTCTGAAAATGTCTGTTATACATATAGACTGAACTTTGCAAACCGTACGGTAATATATGAATATAGGATCGCACGTGACGTCAGGGGTCAAGCTCACTGCTAAACGAAAAACATTTTGGGATTTATAAGCCTTTTTTTTTCATTCAACATTTTCGGGTCGTGAATCAGCGTGACGTCAACCCCTTCAGATTGGTCCGTTTATCTTCATTCGGATATGTATGAAGCGTTCGACAAATCCTGTTCTATCTTCTGAAACGATGATCCGGTATACGTGATGGTTCAGATATACAATATATATACATATACTTGTATACCCATATGTGGATATAGTATCTGCGTAAACATAACGAGAATGAAAAAGTATATCTGTACACATAAATATATATAAACTTTGTGATTCGATAAACCAACCCCATGAGAAATCAGGTTGGCGGGTTGCCGGAAATATACGAATTTTTATTTTGACACGTTCGTACAAACGAGCTTTTTAAAGTGGATTACGATCAGCCATTTTGTTTTCCCATTCGTTCATCTTCTCCTTTGTATCTGCCGGTGAAATCCTATTTTTGAATATTCTACTCGATCAACCCATCAGTCTCCAGTGAAAGGACGAACGAGCCAACCTAACCTCTTTCTTAGACAGTGCTTGTCTTATTTTGTTTTAACCTTTCGCCATCTCCCTTTATCTTTGATATACAGAACTGTCGTTCTTATTTCCTTATCTTTCGGCGTGGATACATCCCTGCGTATGTCCTTATCCAAAGAAGTTTCAAGGTGTAGTATTTTCAGCTGGCTGAGACACGTGTGCTTTATCGTGTTTGCTTAAGTCGTCTTTGTAGCACGTAGTTCGTGGATTTTCCTTTTTGAATTTACATATTTTCCTGACAGTGGTTAACCTTCCGTGCTAAATAACCTTGAAAATGCACTTTTGAATTCTTGAATTTTCAAAAATTATTCTCCAGCTCTACTCATCGATATCACTAATATTCATAATACTTGGGTACAAGTGTAATTCTATCCTACGATTCATTGATTAAATTATACAATTGTGATAGATAAATTACAGCAATTCCCTTAATAGTTCAAGCTGACCTTAAGAGCTTTCTTGGAATCTGACCTAATTAAGCTCCATCCTTTAAAGGGCACTGAGAGACTAATAAACAGGTTCATTCCTGTCTTCCCTTAACCCATAAACTCTTTTACACGTAGCATAGATACAAACTGTCGACTGTATTCAAATTCTGTTAAAAAGAAAAAAATTTTAATTCAGGCACATAAATTTCCGAAACTACGTGATTTATTATCCCGAGCTTTTACCTGTTTAGTCGAACAAATTTTTCCCACGCAATTGCATTCTGATTTTGAAGAACGCTGCTGTAGGTAACAGTTCTATTTAAATAATTCGGTATGGTTGTCACGAGATGGCGCAGCCGTCGCGACTTTCTCGCCTCTACCGAATCTCTGGCTTCACCAGAGACCGTGGCGACACAGGAAGGACCAGGATAACCTTTGAACTGGCACGTGTCGCCCATTGGGGATATAGCCATAAGGAAAGGAAGGAAGGATAACCTTTGCCCGAGGATCATTCCGAACATGGAACTACGAGCTGTATGGTTGTAACATCCCTTTACCTTATTATATCCGCAACCAAGTCTCCCTGACCACATCGATTCTCAGGTCGTTTCTAGCCCACTTGATCATAGCTCTGCCTACTTGAGATTCCTTGCGCGTTCCTAAACTTCCATTTAAGTTTCCTTTGACATTATCAGATTTATACATGTACATACAGACACTTGTCAGTTAAATGAGAAAATCATTGAACGTGAATATTACAACTTTATGGTGGCATCCCTTCGATTCCAAATTCCAATCGATGTCTCGTCCGACGTAAAGAGGTTAGAATGTCTTTCCGGCAGACTCGTGTGTTTTCATTGTAAAAAACTTAGTTAACGCTTTTCATATAAATTTTTATTATACCATATAAAACTTCATAACGTTAATGACTACTGGACTATATAGGACAAGATTCGAATATTTTTGTCAGGCTGATCACGCGCCGAAAGTTTAAATTACAAGGATCGCAAAGTATACTTTTCCACATGTTAAACAGACTGGGATACGAATCGGTGTAACAGCGAGAGCTCAAAGTGAATTCAAAAGTTCTTTTTTTCTTTTTCAAAGGAATACAGACCGCCTTTCGACATCTATGGGAACCCCAAAAATAACTACTTAAATGTCAGTTTCTTTGATTCTTCAAACGCACCGGAGGTTATGGCTACTTCAAAGGACTTTCTAGGTATAGTAACCACTTTTCAAGACTGTTGCTCACGTTACGCGTAGGAGTAAAGAAATCAGTTGAATAACCTCAAAAAAAGTTAATGGGGCAAAAAAAAAATATATAGAAGTTATACCTCTTCTTCTGGAGGTTCTCGAACTTTTAGGGTTATAAGTGAGTGATGTAAAAAAAAGTTCAAGGGTAAAAAGTTTACTAAGTGCTACTTGAACCAGGTACTTTAAGTCATCTTGTAGTTTCCATGTGTCACATAAACACACACATACATACATACATACTGGTGTATCAGACAGGTATAAACAATCTTGATTTTTTTCCCAGATAAAAGATGACGCTACTGTATGAAAGTCGACGCAGCATCCTTTTATTTTACTCGACTTCCCTTCTTGGTCTAAGTGTTTTAGCAAAGTACAAATATGGGACACAAAATGGCAGCCTTACAACTGGACGCAGATTTTGTTCCTCCTCTTGAACCAAGTGGTTGGTTTATGAAATTATCGTTACGGTAGGCAATCTAGACCATCGTCTATGGTCGTCATTGGTCAGTGTCGTATCTAGCTCGAGTTCCCTCTCGATGAAGATGACGCCTTTTTCGTTTCTTGTGAACCCCCCATAGTTACTGTACTATACGCGACTATGGTATACTGTATTATCTTACACCACGTACAGTGAAATTCCTCGCAATTTGCATATTCTTAGTTCACGGAATATCAGCAGTCGGTACGAGCGAAAATCGTCACTAGCAACGCGCGTGCAAGCAGGAGGAAAATTGCCATAGCTGTTCTTAGTACGTGATTGGTATTTCGCTTGGCTTACATGTCTCTGCATTAAGTAAGTTATGAGAGAGTCCGCTGAATCTCTATAGATTCCACCATCTTCTCACGTCTCCGTGAAAAATACATTGACCGCCGTATCGTATTTTATCGCATCGTCCACATTCGGACGCGCGACATGCATAATTCAGTTATCAGGAATTCTCAGTGGGTCGGTGCGGGAAAAAGAAAAAATTAGGCAATTCCTTAAATAATTTCACTTATGAATACGATACAGAAGAGATGCTCCTCTCGCGTTATTTCATCTCCCGTTTCTCTGATTCCCTAGCGCCTAAGGGATGCTGGTGCCGCAATCGACGTTACTCCAGACAGGTGAAATTGAGGCTGTAAATCGTAAACGCGGGTTGAATTTATGCGAATTCGACCAACGTGACTACAGTGAGCTTAGGTAGCTTTTTGTTAAATGGGCTGCACCTCAGGGATAATTGTGTATATTGAGACTGGAGAGAACAAATATATGGAGGATCGATTGTTTTTGAAATTCCTATAGTATCTTATACTTATTTGAAAATAATATCTGTGCCATATAAATTATTTTAACCTCAGGCGCCACCTATGGACACGTTTGAAATAAAAACGGATGTATCTTTTTCATCCAAGATTCGACGACACGTATCCACGTCTTCCTGTATTTCAGGAGGAGATTACATCCGGAGTATGATGTGGCCATCTTGAACAAGAGATTGATGGACGTCGCAGGAACAATTGCCAGGAGATAAATCGAGAATTGTTTGAAGCTGCCAATTTTATATTCCCCGACTGCCACGTAACGACACAATTAATTATACATTCCAAGCGTTCAAACTCCTCCAAATAATGCTTTTTTTGTTCTTCTGTCTCTCAGACATTAGGAGCCACGAAATTTAATCTTGACTGATTTCGATTTTTCTTTTCCTTCGCTCCAGGCCAATCTTCAAGGACTTTGCGAAGAGGCTGATAGGCAGACACTGTAGAAAAGATTTTCCATCAGGAGCCAATTAGCAGCAGCTACCGGAGGGTCTTGATGGGTGAACTCTTCGAGAGTCCATCGAAGATACTCGAGTTTACTTGAATGCCAAAAAAAAAGTGGAGCTACGAGGATGAAGCTTCTTTCTTGTCGGACGTCACTCCTGGTCCAGTTAAGAAACTCAAGTGACAATTCGAATGGAGAGGACCAAGTTGCCTTTTAAGTTTAATTTCTTAAATCCCAAGATGACCTGAGCCCCACTGGGAGGCATCAAACAGTTCCGGTTGGCTCGTTAAATCATCTCCAAGTTTAATGTCCATCCTGTAGTGGAGATGAGGCAATTTTATCTTTTTTTTTTTTCTTCTTTCACCTCCAACCGTTCTTTTGTTGTCTAACATCGACCTGTAATTTGGCCGTTTTAGAGCCAAAAATGCGTTTATAAAAAATTGTTAGTACAGTTAGCGTTAAGTCTCTTTCGATACGCTTTTCATCAAGGAAGCTTTTAACTTCCGGATGCACCAAGTTTTATTGGCTTCGAAGAGGATCTATTCGGGGAGAAACGAACGAAGATCTTTTTTAGTAATGGATTTCGGAATTAACAATAAATTGGTATTAGAAAATTACGATTCGAGTATTTAATTTATACTTAATACCTTCTTAATGAAGCTGACGGAAAAGTGTTTGATTATTGATCTGATAAGGATATCAGATTCAATTGATAAATTTTGTAGAAAAATTTTTAAAATAATTAATGTCTGGTCTCGTTTCAAAATACGAATTGTACTCCCATCTAGGGCCATTTTACGATCCGCGAACCTTAAAAATAAAAATAAGTGGATTTACAGGAATTCCAAAAACGACCTGACCGAAGTTAATTAAACTTCTTTTAATTAATGCTTCTTTTTCAAACGGAAGCCTACGGCACAGTAATACGGTATCGATCGATTATTAATTTGCGAAAGCTGTTATTACGTACCGCAAGATTCTAGTATTCGCAACTGCAGCAAAATGTGATACGCAATTGGTCGGACGGGTTTATATGAGTGCAATGCGATGCATTTGCAAAGTGCAGGCGTACATGAAATTTAATTAGAGCATCAGCTAAAGTTTAAAATTTAATTGCTTCCTGATCAAACTTACACGGTACACGGGTAATCTTAATAAGAATATGATTATGTGCCTGAGACGTCAAAAGCAGATTGATTTTATATAATTTTGATAAAATGCATTTAACTATTCGACCGATTGTATTATCCCAGAGTGCATTCTGGGTACAAAGTTATTTTTCAATTTTGAGTATAACAAAACCATCAGTCCAAAAGGATCTTAGCTGTGCCACGAATTTAATTAATTTTTCATGAGTTCAATTTAGGCTCGGGTCCTAAATTTGCATATATTCGCATAAACGTCAAAGGTTTCTTGTTCCGTAAACACGTAACTTGTATTACGACATACAGACACAAGATTGTATGTACAGTGTTATCAGGAAACGGTCGAAATTATTATTAACAGTGTTTCGTTAAGCAATTAATAAAGTTAAACAAGCCGATTGGCCGACAATGTTTGCCAATTAAATTTCACCTGCCATTTGTCTGTCCTTTTTGATTTTTCATTTTCCCGTACAAGGCAGTATCCCATTTTTTGAAAATACATTAGATGCAGGTTCGACGATCTCATAGGAAATATTTAAATGGTAATTTTTGTGTCAGTCCTCTTCACTGAATTCCCACAAGGAAGGGTCAGCTTATCGTAAAGGGAAGATTCTCGGAAGGACCTTGAATCGCTTTACTTATGCATTCAAATAAATTCGACGTCTTCCAGGCGAAGCATAAATTCACGTGGCGAAGTAATGACTCGTGAAATTCGCTAGATCATTGACATTCGAGCGATAAGAAACGAATTTCAACGTTATCGAAATTTTTATCGCACTGAAATCGCAATTCCAGTTAATCTCGCGTTCGATTAAATTAGCGAGATTCACTCGAAATTCCTTCGGGAGTTTTATCTCCGACGAGTCTTCGGCAGGAAATGTCGATTTGCTGTTATCCAAGGAATTTCCAGGAGTCCTGCAGGGTCCATCCGAGAAGCGACAAGGACGCAAATCAGCATTTCACTAGGTTGAGAAAGTTCGAGCAGAAACTTTGCGTCGTCCAGTAGAATTCAGGATCTGCGACGAAACTCGTAGGTCATGGGTCATGTCGAATCACTGATGCGAATCAATGAAAATTCTTTGACAGGTCAAAGTTGAACTAAAATCGAATAGAAAATTATTAGTCGATAAAATGAAGTTAGTTGCAGGAGCAGGATTCGAATAATCATAACGATACAAAAATAATTTAACATGCATGAATTGATCGTATTTAATTTCTTATTATAAGTACCGACTGAAGTTGGCTCTGGATGACAAATCACATTCGGCTACCACCTGATAACGTGGATCCCAATACAAAATGGCTAATCCTCTCGTGTTTAGGGTAAACGAGATTCTTTGGCGATCCTCATGAAACTGTCGTAACAACCTTTTAGTGACAGTGTCAAGACAATAGTATCCAGTGAGACAAAGGATCTTCCTGAACATAAAGTCGTATTCTCGAAGCGTGCTTCGATCTGTCCTAAGAGTCATCGTGGTCGTCGAAGAAGAGTCCTGAGCATTGGTCCTTAACGTTTCCAGCGTAAAACCGGCTCTTCTATGTCCTTTCGTTATCAGCCACGGAGTGATACTCTACGCGGCTCGAATAATAATAGAACCGGCACGTGAATTAGGTAGAAAACAAAAAAAGTAAAGATCCACAGTCGAGCCCACAGTGCAGTTTTGGGTTTAACCTCAAAAACAAGCGTGAGAATCCTCGCGCTAAGATCCCATTGAAAGAGTCAAAGATCCTGAAACTGGTGTGGTGAATTTTTATATTTCGAAAAAAATGGAGTATATTTTCAAGAAAAAAAAAGAAAAATGGCTACCAGTAAAGATATTTCCGATGGCGACAAGAGGATGGAAAAAAACAGAAGCTCGATGACCAATTAATTCGAACGAATGTTTAATCCTGAAGGTTGGCACCGAAAGCAAAATGGCGGAAAGGGAAGCGCTCGTAGATATCTGCACGACGTCATTAAGTACGAGGGGGACGCCCGATTAGTGAAAAGTTCAATTTTCTTCGTCAGCTTTTATTCCGAGTTTTTTCCTCTTTCTTCTCTCTCTCCCACTCCCTAGGCCAGGTCTTTTCTTTTCTCTTTTCCGGCCGTCTATTAGACGCTACCCGGAAGGTCTTATCGTGGCCGTAAAGGCACGGGTTATCAGTGACGAAAAATGTTAATTAGTCCGCTCGGATATTTCGGCTCCAGGGAATCTCTCGGAGTTGAATTAAAGCTTCGTACACGATACGAAAGGCTACTTTGACTCCATTGCTTCAGGTATAAGGAGGTCGTGATTCGATTCGGTGAGTGAAATTACTGAAAAAAAAAAAAATAATTGAAAAGAGAATCAACGACTGGATTACATTATCGACTGGATCTTCGTAACGCCATCTTTTCCCTTTATCTCGGATAGCCGTAAGCTCTTTGCGAGAAGCTGAAATTGCCAGTCGAGGCAAATCGACTAGACGGGAATATAATAAAATGGAATAAGCCAAGAAATCACCGAATGAGTATCAGACGCGAAAACGAATCGCTTGAAGTTCGCGAGCAATGTGGACTGTGCCGTGTAAAATATTTTTTCTCTATTCAAAAATCTACATTTTTTTCTTATCACTCTAATTCATCCCGCGTACGAGTTATGGGGTAGTTTAATATTTATTTGAAAATCAGACAACATCTGCCGTCTCCATGTAGCTTAAATTATCCAGAAAATATATTACGTGACGAATTTTTATTTTTTATTCCATGGGGGGGGGGGGTTACATATCGAACTGACCTGTTACGTAGAAAAAAAAATCCACGTGTCACGTGCATCCCCTCGAAATTAATAAATCCAATATACACGAATTTTTTTTGCCAACTCCACTTTTTTGACCGAGGGCAACGAAAAAGGCAGAACCACATCCCTTGATTCTTCTTCCGTATCGGCTAACAACCCCTTCTCGTCTCAAGGGGACGAAACTCTCGAGTCAGCTAAGTCAGCCAAAGGGCTCGGTAAGATTTCACAAAGGGCATCGAGGATTTTTTATATAGATTTACATCGTTGAATTTCCTCCCTTAAAAAGAAAAAAAAAGAGTTCACCCCATCGCCTCGCAGTCATAAGGCCAAAAATCATGTACCGCGTCGAACAGCGCTGCTACCCCCTAGTGAAGTAACCATAGGATCTTAGGCATAAACCTCACCGAGAGGGTGGTTAAAAGTGAACAGGGGTAGTTTCAAAATTTTTCACGACAAAACTACCCGAAACGGCTCAAAATTTCCACTTGCTACGTCACAGCGGCAAAGACCGATAAGGGTGCCACCTAGAGAGAGACAGGTGAATCACTCGACTGCTTAACATAAAGGGTGGTTAATGACTTCAATCGAATCGGGCTTAAATCCTTTCGGTCAAATGTCGACAGCCGACTAGGACTGACAGCCTCGGATGAACGACCCCCCCCCCCCATTCACCCCTCCTTCGCTTTGCCCCTCGACAACCCCTCTTTCTTTCTACCCCCCCTCCCCCCCTCTCCTCAATTCCGATCAGACCCTCGCTCTTACCATAGATCTCTCTATCAGGTCCTCTTACAGGCAATCTGTCACCCTTTGAAAATTGATTGGGGGTTGACTAATTTTCAGGGTGTAAAAGGGCCCTCGACGCCCGAAATAAAGGGGCTCGAGCTGTCGAATTGTCCGAGACACAATAAAGAGCTCTCACGAGATGGACCTTGTATAAGGGATTGAAAATAATTTTTTGAAAAAAAAAAGAGAAAAAAAAACATTTTTGGATATGTCCTTTCGAAACAACCCTTAACTACGTGTTCATATCGCGCGCGATTCGTTCGGGCAATTCGCGGGTCAGCTTTGAAGGGTTGATTTAATCATTGGCCCCGTAATCGTGCCGAGGCTTTTAATAAATATTTCAAATTTTCGCGGGAATTACGAATTCGCATTACCATTGTATTTCACGCTCAACGCTTCCGGTTCGTGTTGTTTGTCGAAACGTTAATCACGAGCCAATCGCCTCGGCTTTCATGTCACCAGGATAATTAATCACCGCACCCGTCCGCGGATTAAAATTTAATGCGAGGATTTTCAAAATTTTCTTTTCTTTTTCCGACCTTGTCAAAAACCCGTTTGCACGCTTTTATCGTCGTGCGCGTGTTTTACGGCACGAAGCGTATATTAAATATGGCTCGTGCGAAGCTCGCAAGAAGCTCCGTCGCACTACGTAACCTAGAGGCCAGTTGAGATCTGCTGTGAATTTCGATGCTCGGCTCTATATACATAAAAGGTATAATTCACCGTCTTAGGTAGACAAATCTACGCGTATGATGTTCTGTACGACAGCCGAGATCCAACAGACATAGTTAAATTATTACGTATATATTTACATAAAGCAGACTATTGAGAAAAAAGGAATTTTTTTTTAATAAATTTTTTTTCAACTCCTTTCTGGTTGAACCTGTCGTGGTTATTTGCAAAACAAAAATTTTTTTAACAAAATATTATTTATTGCTTCCAATCGGTTCGAGTTATCTTAGGAATCCAAAGGGCATCCAAGGACCCAGGCTAGATAATATATTCAATAATTTAATTTCCAGCTGCCTCCTTTCGTGCATGATTAGTGACTTGGGCACGATTAAAATTGCAAGCTCGCTGATTATCCTACGATAAGACAAGTCGAATTCCAATCCAGTTTGAAGCTCTAGCAGTGACCTTAAGGAAATTATTTCATGACCTTTTGGATGGCCTTGAAAATTTTAATTAAAACGTCTCGGGATACTTGACCTCAAGGTCTGTGTATATAATATAAATTAATATATAATTGATATCTGAGTCATAAATCAGCATAAAAAGGACAGAAAATTTAGCCCGGACACAAACCACCCAATAATCGACACGTAATTATTCGTCACCGTGTCCTATTTACGTTGATACTATAAATTTATACTTAACCCCTTCGGCCCCAATGATTAACCCCCTTCCACAAGCTTAAATAAATAAAGATCAATTTATTAAACTCGATCCCGATCGATTTGACTAAAAAAAAAAAAAAAACCGGAATAAATTTAACGTAACGCCCGCGAGAAAGTAAATTTGAATTTCCCGGGTTTAAATATATTTTCTCATTAAATGACAATTTATTTAATTCGCCTGGAGAGTCTTTCCGAAAGCGATACGGAATACGTAATAAATGCCAGGAATAAAGATGACTGATTTTAATAACAATAGCTAACTTCTGGAGGATGAAATTATCCTCTGCACGTATACAGATGATTGTGTCGAAAAGTATTCGTTTATAGAGTCAACAAGAGAAACTACTCGAGTGTATATCCAGACGGTCGTAAAGATTCGCCATCTTGATTAACAACTTGCGAGGAGACGTATAAAGTATCGTTACCGAGATTTACCGTAATCCCGAAAATTTTACCAAGTATGTATTCCTTACCAAAAGACGAAAAGTCCTTTAACGTCACGACTGGAAAGATGTTTGACTTTGGTCTTTGGTAGCCGTTAAGTAAACCGACGAGCACAGGACGACAGAAGGTTCTGGCATTGAGAAATTCACGAATGGAGAATATAGAATTTTGTGAATATACATATATATATAGAGAGAGAGAGAGAGAGAAAAAGAAAAAGAGACGATAAGCGTTTCCTTATAAGTTGAACGTGAAAAAAGAAAAAGTGAAAAAAAAGCTGCCCACGTAGGTCAGTAGAGTATTTACGTAAAGTCCGGATTTTCTTTTGGATTTTACAAAAGAGGGATATTTTTAAATCGTAGAGAAATACCTGTCTATACGTTGATGCATGAAAAGGCAAAGGGATTCTGAAATGGTATTAGCCTTTGAGAAATACCGGACGCGTACTTCCATAAACGGATTTCTGGTTAGAAGAGTGACGAGGGGGGAGGGCCTGTGAAGAAGCCAGAAAGACATATGTACATACATAAACGTGAATAATATAGAAACAAAGTATATGGATTGACAGCCAATGAAATAAAAGTATGTGCGGTAAAGCTTTAGGATCGACCGGATATAAAATGGTTATAAAACCGGAAGTAACCTCTCAAGTTATTCGACTGACATACTCGTGTGGACTTACCGAGATGATTTTCTACTAAGTTTAACCTGTTTTGTAGAAAAAAAGAAAGTACTCTTGATCAATAAAAATATGTTTCCCACAGGCAGAGGATTACGATTGTTATTTTTCTTCGGCGTGGAAAAATCCCTGACAGTTTATGCGATTTAACGTTCATTCGTTGCGCGCGCCATCCTACGCTATATCACTGAACTAGTTGTGAGCTAATGTAATACAGCGCGCTCCGTTTACGTTGACTCCGTACTGGTGTATCTGGGGTCTGCCGTATTTCTACCTGGACGAATAAAGCGTAGGATGATTGCACAGTGATATCGGAATATCGATAAATAAATATAAAAGAGTGCAGGCGAGCGAAGAGCGGGAGGTTTATCGAGGAATCTAGTAGAATATTTTTATATATGAATTTATAGGAGTCATCGAGAGACATTGTACGGAGTGAAGTTGGCTGGTTAATTTGATTTCTATGTAACAGAGACAACTTCGGGTGGTAACAGTGTCTCTGCGAATCTTTGGTCAAAAGAGCAACTTGTTCAGACACGATAGTCTCCTAAGTAGATTTAATTGCGAAAAATTATGCACTTTTGTGCAAAAGATAATCTAATTGCGCTTGTAAAAAAATGTAATTATCTGTTCGTTGTCCAATAAAATTGAACGTCTCTAACAATTCAATTCCGACTCGTTTGCCAAGTACTTCGCCTAGTCCTGCTATCAGTGCGAACAATGGATTCCATAAGGCCTGAATGAAATTATTGATTATCGAAAATAACGACGATAAAAGCCGCCAGAAGACGCCTCCCGTAAAACGTCAAAGCATCCTTGTGCGTCGTCGAATTACATCCGACGTCTACTCAGTGTGGTCTTGTTCGAAATAAGCATTTTTATATGACGTATAAATACCAGCCTGTCAGGTGTTTATCAGTAAGAAATTTTATACGGCTGTGATACAATCCGACGGCGATTGATTCCCGTCCACTAACACAGAACGAAATTCCTAACCTTTTAATCACAGATATATTTATTACAAGAGCTCGTTATAGATTCCACGTCGATCACTGTCAACCTGAAAGACGATTATTGTCGAAACGAGAAAGAAAAATAATTTGTCAATTCACTTTGGTACCCGGGTGATACTATTATTTATAAATTCAATACGACCGTGGAACACGCAGCGTCGGAAAATACTGTAGAATATTTTGATTTTCCTTTTTCAAATTTCCCGCCTCGTCCCTGCACACATCTTCCACGAAGTCGAATCCTTTATATAGAAACGAAGCTTCGTGACGATGATGGACGGTCTTTCAGCGATATTGCTTGGTAATTCGATTAAATAGAAAATCAAGACGTATCTCACACAATAAAACATACACACATCGGTCACGAGTCTAACGGAAAATTCCACTGGTTAAAGTTGATGCGCCAGACGTCAATAATTTTATCAGCAAATAATACGTTACTCTTGTCCGACAGTTCAAGAATTTTATTTTGACTTTCTTAATGCAACGTCGAGCATCGATCGTAAAAGCCCGAAATGCGATAACGGAAAACAGCCTTCAGATTCATCTCGGGGAAAAAAAAAAAGATAGTCTGGCGAATTTCCAGTCACACGACTGCGACTGCATTTTCAATATTCTCATATATCTCCAGTGCAAAATTACGATAATACGCTCGTTTCCAATGCGATATATCAAAGGAATTGAAAAGAAAATAACCTTTTTCTTCCCTGATTCGGTCGACAAATTCGTTCGAACTTATGACACATAACCTCCAATTAACATTTCACGCATTGAATCGCAGCTCGCACTAGTCCGCAATGTTTTAGCGTGGAAAAACAATTTGTAAATTGTGAGGCAAGAAACTAGTTGTGTAACACGACTGCCCTGTCAAGGATATTAACGAACGGACGGAATAGCACAGACAAACACCAGAGCACAGCTGCGTTAAACCCAAGGGTAATATACCGGCAAGGCTTACACTTGGTGTCTGGTTTCTCCTGAAATCCAATCCGGACTGAAGGATCGCGCAGAGTGGCAGTGGAAGGAAATCGGAGAATAGTTTGTGAAAGAAGCAGAATATTTGGGATATTTTTTTTTTGTTTTAATAACCAAACAAAAATCCTAATACAAAATTCAAAGAAGTGTGATCGCATTAAAAGAAGATCAATGTGTGAGTGAGTGGTAGGTAAATCCTTTTGATGATTTTATGAACACAAAGAAAACGCGACGCGCGTAAATGACAAGGTACATATTAAGTGGAGTAAAGAAATAAATAAGTGAAAAAAATAGCGAAAGAATAAAGCTATAATAATATTGAAAATCAATAAAGAATCGATATCTCGGAAGAAATGAGATTCTAACCTAAAAATCATCTTTACTTTATTATTTTCATCTCTCTTAGTGCACCGGATCAAAAGTACAGACACGAACCAGTCGTCTCCAACCAGCGACGAGGCCAATCTGCAAAGCAAACTGCAAGACGTTACCGTGAACTTCCTTACGGTGAATTCACAAGCGGCGAAAGCTCCTACCTCGACATGGAGGAGTGGGGAAACAAAAGAAATGGAGAAGGATAAAAAGAAGGAAAACGAGTTATTCGTAAAGGAAGCAGAGACAGAAAAGAAAAATGGCGTTTGATGGAAATAAAATCCTAACGTAAAATACAGCTATGTACACATACATACATATATATGTATAATTCCTGTAAGAAAAATCGCTAAATTTAACAGTCAAACAATAAAAGTTTCTCCACGACCCAGGTCAACACTGAGCTTGATCTGTGCCATCCAAGTAAAAAATGTACACAGCTACGCAAACTTTGCGCCTTCACGATCTTGTCGCAAGTGCGCGTTTTCACGTAACGCCATTTGAACTTGTTGCGTCGACATGTAGCAGCAGGGCACCTGCTGTTCATTTCCGTCACTGACAATGAAATGTTCATCAAGCTGAGGACGTGGCTGCCTCTTATGCAGGCGAGTCTAAACTTGCAGATGATTGTGACAGTTAAGGGACTCACAGCTACAGTAGCAAGTAAGAAAGTAACTTTTGCCTTAATAAGACTGAAGAAAGAAGTTGGATCACCAAGTGTTTTTTTTTTTCAGTTTATTCCGGCAACTACCCCTGGGACTGGGTTGCTTTAAGGGTTGACAATATTGACGACGCCAAGTGGAATTCTGCTTCGTGCAATAAACGTTTCTTCATGGGATTTACCTGAAATCGTATTACCGTTATTCAGTGTTCGAGTGTGAAACAGCCGCATGACTGAGAGGGGACGAAAGGGGGGGAGGGGGGGGGGGGTGGAATTTGTCAAATTCTCATCCCAGGAATCTGAATGGGGTACAATTTGCGTATCATTACAGTGATTCGCATTCGAAACGTTATGGATCACGATTTAACGTACATTCAATGTCGTTTATGACGTCATGCATGGTTAAAAGGATATACCAATATTTTTTTTGCTTTCTGGGACAAATGACATTGATACTGACTCCATCATTTTTTGAGGGGGATTTTTATAGTCGAATAACGACTGGAGCGAGTCACGATCTCGCAGGGTAGTAAAACCGAGTTTGGAGCTTTTAAATGGGTTTTCATTTGATCCAGAAATTGTCTTGCCACTTGAGCGTTAAAGTTGTTTTTTTTCCCCCGACTTTTTTGCTCATTCGTTATTTGCTCGTGGAAAAAGTTTCAGTCGATTCCGAGAAAGGAGCTTTCGTGGAACAGACTCTATTTTGTAACCACGTAAATCGATTTTTAAAAATTCAAAGTCAACAGTATTGAGAGAAAATTGCTAAAAAAATTTTGGCCAACAATAATCCCCATTTTGGATAATCGACTGCAGGACCAATTTTTGTTAAATTTAACGTGCAATATAAAATTATTGACGCGTAAGATTCGGCTCGAATAAGCATCCCTTTCACAGAAAACACCATAAAGAGGTTCGCGAAAGTAGCACTCCTGAAGAAGACATTTTGATTTGCAACCTGACCTAACCTCTCGCACCGACTGAATTCTCTTATCGTTCGATCGCAGACGCCGAACGCGAATCTCAATGGCGAACTCGAAAAAACGAGAATCAATTTCGAAAATTATGCGGGTTACACGAGTCTACGCGAATCCCCGACAGATGGGATTACGGATCGACTTATTATAATGGGAAATAAAAATTCAAATTTTTTGTCCTTTTCCCGCGCTATCGTCACAAGCGTCAGCCAGCCAAGCGGCCTGATAACAGACAAATGATAATGCCACCCGTTAATTAAATGAGGAACGAAAGTTGCCGATCAAGGGTTTCCCGTGAAAGGAGTTAATCGAATAAAAGCTTTGCCGAGCGTAACGAGGACCGATTTCAAAGCTCGAGGAACGTGTCGAAGGTCGTTAATCAAAAGCTTCGCGAAGCACCGGGCTTTCCCACCTTCATAAATGAAGTCTCGTTTGACCCGGAACATTTAGAACTGCGTTTCGTCAGCCGTTATATGTATATCCATTATTAAAGCGTCTGCTCGAGCTGCTCACTGATTTTCGAATTCCCATGCGGGCAGCTTTCACGAAACGAAATCACACTTTTGGACGATCACGTAGCTGACATGTGAACCGTCATTGGTTGAAACGGCAAAAATTACTATAGGAAAGCTATTCGCGCGAACATGAAAATCAGGTCTCTGGTCGGTTCTGTAGGTGAAAGGTGCTCTTGAAGTTTTCCTCAAAATTATTACTGCCCGAGTGCGGCCCTTTGATTGCTTTAGACCTTTTAATATATAGTTAGGTTATGTAGCCCTTTCAAAAACACGTCTTAGGACACGAGTACAGAAATTTCCGTATTATGGGAAATGCGCGCGTGGTTTCTATGAATATAAAAAACATTTTCTTTTTTTGACAAAATTTTGAAAAAATAGGTTATGTAGCCCTTTCCAGAACACGTCTTAGAACACGAGTACAGAAATTTCCTTATTGTAGGAAATGCGCGCGTGGTTTCTATGAATATAAAAAACATTTTCTTTTTTTGACAAAATTTTGAAAAAATAGGTTATGT
>JASANN010000266.1:2447656-2515769 GCA_031762395.1 Calameuta pygmaea | reverse complement strand
TATTGTAGGAAATGCGCGCGTGGTTTCTATGAATATAAAAAACATTTTCTTTTTTTGACAAAATTTTGAAAAAATAGTTAGGTTATGTAGCCCTTTCAAAGACACGTCTTAGAACCCGAGTACAGAAACTTCCTTATTATGGGAAACGCGCGCGTGGTTTGTATGAATAAAACAAAAATTTTTTTTGAAAAATTATCTCCATTCATCCAGGTCAGGCTGTATGACGTACGACGAGCTTACGCGTGATGTTGCGTTATGAAATGAACGGAGTTTAAGAAAAGCCGTGGCAGGAGACGACGGCGTTTATTCCGTTTAAAAATTCCCGAATGTTCCTTTCCCCGGGCCAAGGATGTCTTGGCAAAGTGGGAAGGATCCCAATAAGGCTCTCACGCCGGGTTTTCATCAAAGTCCTAGTTATTTCGATTATGCACGTAGGTACAGCCGAAGAGAATTTTTGAAATCCGACAGGACACGCGTCACGCGTGAAAATTGTCTCGAAAGCAATTAAAGTGAATCGGGCAGGTTTGCGATTATGCAAAGAATAATTAGCAAACGACCAAACTCATCATTGACAGTGAACAGTCTGCATTCTGGAAGAAAATAGAAATCGGTTTACCCAAGTGAGATCTAGATTTAGGTTATGTCATAAAAGACACGCATAACTCCTCTTATAGACTGATACGTAAAAAAAAAAAAATAAACGCGTCACATATACATACGATTTTATAACGAATCGCGGGAGAGAGAGAAAAAAAAATACTTGTCCTAGTTCAAAATCCATTTTGGACGGTTAATTTATCGCGAATAAAAAAGGAATACTACGGAACGCCGATTCGACGCATGCGCAATGGACCCGTGCTAGTTGAAAAAAGTGCATCAAAAATAGTCGTACCGCTATAAGGATGCGCGAAAAATTCGCAATTGTCAATTGTCTCTCGGCGAACAAAATTAATTAGTCTGAGTGCCGCTGAAGTAGGAGACAAAGTTTTTTTGTTTTTTTTTTTCTTCCCAAGTGGAAGTAACGACGATGCTGCGAACGAGCCGTGCGGAAAGTTAACATTGACAAGCGCAACTTGCATTCCGCTGCTGTTCCGGATGCAGCTGAGAGTCGCGCTGAATGCAGTATGCGTTTCGGTTGCAGCGGCGAGTCGTTCGAAATTCTCTCAATTCAGGACGCCTGACAAAAGGCAAATACGTGCAAGAAAATAGGACAGAGCATTGTAGTCTGGTCGCTTAATGCATTTTCTGATCTGAAGTTTCGCGCAGTTGCGCGCCGATTTACGATTTCTGAGTGAATTGTATTTATGTAAAGAAAAGAAAGAAAAAAATTTTCCACCGTTCCGCTGAAACGAATCGATCTCAACTTTTTCAATGATGATTTGCAGCATTGTCGTGCCGACAACAGTACAGAGTGCCCTTTCAAAAATATTCAAAATAACAGACTTTTCCCGCCCTTTGAAAACCCAGTGCTCTCTTTCAAGTAGAAAGGCGGACTCGGTAAGAAGGCTTTCGAGAAAATCGCTCTAATCGATAATCGTTCCGGCAAAGTGAACCAGGCGCAACCTACGCAACGTTCACGTTTTTCAATTTTTTTTTCTCCAATTTTCTCAAACTTCTTTTTCAATTATTCCGCGCATCTGGCGCCATCTGGCTGCCAGACGGAGAAGCAGTCAATTCATTCAATGGCCGCCTACTTCACGGATTAACGTTCCATTCGCGCAGCATCAATTTCCGAGTGGGTAGTAGAGGAAAGTTGGAAAAAAAATATTAATTCCGGAGCCGCCATTGCTGTCTGATTATGTCACCTGGTCAGATACCTAATACTTTTTTTCAGATCTACGAAACGGGGTATTCCCTGACCTGGTTCTGATAATTTGTTGACTTTGGCCGGATTCTCAACTCGCCTATTTCGTTTCACTGAGAATCAGCCTTTACATATGCTACGTAGTATATATAGACATATCAATTTGGGATAAAAATTTGCTGACATTCACGTCACACATATATATATATATATATATATATATATATATATATATATATATATTTGTTTCGGATCCAAAGAAAATTCGGGAGACACTTGGTCTGCGCAAAAATACGTCTCAATGAACGAAGTTCGCCGAAGTGTTTCGCGATGCTGAACTAAAAGCGCATTTGGCCATCTGCCATTTTGCGTGCGATAAATCATACCCTTGGCCGTTTGTATCTTAGGTGAAATTCTTCCTACGACCTCATAAGTTCCATAAGAAACATCCTAGTCCTATTTGATGCGCGATAGCTGCGAGATAAATGAAAATTGTGTCAAGTGTCAGAAAAAAAAAAGAAATGAGACTTACCCAAAAAGCCCGGAATGGCACCAAGCGGCATCACGAATAGACTGACCAGAAGATCAGCGACTGCCAATGACAGCAAGAAGTAATTGGTGACGTTGTGAAGACGCCTGTCAAGCCCAACTGCCAAACAGACAAGTATATTGCCAAGACCGCCAGCAGCTATGAAGACAGCAACGAAGAGGAAGCTCCAGTCCAAGCGACGACCCCTGATGACCCAGCTGGGTCTAGGTGGCCGGGAACAGGTGAGCCCAAATTCGTCCGAAGTGACGTTATCGGTCGGCGAGCATTCAAAAACCTGATAAGACAATTTTCCAAAGATAATATCGCAAAATCAGCGATCCAAGTCGACCCAGCCTACCAAAGGAGTACGAATGACTCAAAGTGTAGTCGGTAAAATTAGATGATAAAATTTGAAAAAAAAAAACCGCTCCAACATCAATAACAAAATTAGTTTATCCGAAGGAAAATAATTTTACTTCACCTTCCAGCCCCGCACCCCTTATCTCTCGCCCTCGTTCATTATCACCCCACGTGAACCCAGCCAAACCTCAATCACGAGTATTCATCCGCGACCCAAAGCAGTCAGACTCTCTCGAGTCCTCTTGAATAGTAACAATCTGTCGTATCCACCGATAAAATTACCAACGATTCACGCCTCGTTCTCCCGATAACGATCGGCATTCCAGTAGGCTGATAAAAACCTAACGACGCCTTAAATTAACCAACAGGATCGCTGCTGTACCTCTCCGAGGACAGCGGAGTCGTTGCAGTCGTGAAACTTTTGTATCTGCGACAGGAAGACGCCCTGGACCTTATCGAGTCCGCTCAGCACCAGGGTCACGTTGAGGTCGCAGTCCAGGTAATCGCAGGGTCTGCAGAAGAGCGTGGTCCCATACTCGACCGCGCAAAAGTGACTCTGGCGATTGGCCAGGGTCACGGCGCACTCCTCGAAGCAGTCGAGGAAGGTCCCATTGCAAGCGACCTGGTGCAGCACCGCAGTCAGGTTCGTCGTGATAAAACCGTTGGATTCGAGGCCGGCAGTCAGCATGTTTATCAGGCTTCGAAATTCGTCACATATTTCCCGACGCTTTGCGTTAGCTCACGTCTGCCGGGAAATTAGCCATCCTGTCCATAGGCGACACCGTCCCGGTTCCGTTTACCTTGACTGACATAATTTTCCCAATCAGCCTAGGGATATTTCACGTGCGCAGGACACGCAAGACGATTCAGAAAAATCCGTCGGATCTCCTTTTCCTTGGATGCTGCCAGCTCCTGTATCCTTTTCCTCCTGATCCTGTATCCTTTTTTTTCTCTCGTCTCGCCTAGATGAAAAACTGCTGGATATAGAATTCACGTACGTATTTACTTCATATTTTACGACGTCTCCTAACCTCTGACCTTTTTTTTTTTTTTTCTTAAGATTTTCCCAAGTCCTCCGCACGAACCGTTCAAGACACGATTGGGACCTTCCGGTGACTTTGGTACGGACCAGCCGATGGGAATATTGAGGCCCCTTCACTTCGGTCCTGGAGCCACTTTTGCGTCTGCAGGTCCTTGGGTCAGAGGTTGATGGGTCATTTGAATTTTTCCATCTGTAACATACGCGTGAGATGGAGGATTTAGTTTGAATCTGTATATAGTTATAAAATTATATATATATATATATATATATATGTTTGTGTGTTACAGAGCCATAGGCAGTTTCACGGCAGAAGATTGATTGAACGTAATGAGGGTTATTGGAGACTTGAAATCTGGGGGAAAAGGCTAATCGAGATGCTATGGGACGAAATTAAACTGTCATTTGTCACTAGGATTCCTAGGGTCGATTTAATAATTACTTTTTATAACTACCAAACCGCCACATGTCAAATCTCAGATCATTAGGAAGCTCAAAATCTTCTTCAGATCTCAACAACCCTTCGCGTGTCCGATAACGAGATATCTCCTTAATTGCCAGACAATCAATCGTCCTGCAGATCCTTACCCCATCGCTGCTCTCATTTCATCCAAGCTTGAATTCTACCCCTTGTACGTCATATATATATATAACGTCTAAAGAGATAAAATCAGCAGATCGTGTTCCGGGCGATTGAAATGCTCCTGATAGGAGGAGAAGAGGCTGGCAAACATACGATATCCAAAAGTCACTAGAATCGTCTTACCGATACTTATCTAGTAACTTTATATGGAACTTCTGATCGGTTCACTGCTTATAACTAACGAGGACACATCCAGATGGCGCAAGTGCATTGTTCTCTATGGATCAAAGGTTTTTTTACCCTTTTTTTTTCTTTTTTTTAGGTAAACGCAAACGGTGCTGCTTGGGTATAAAATTATTGGAGTATCGAGTGAATATTTTATAGGGAAATCGATTTTGCATAAATTTTTCTATATTACAGCTATATACGGTGTAAGTAGCAGAGAAAAAAAATTGACGTTGCAAGCAAGAGAATTTTTAACAAGAGATTTTATGAAAAGTGAAAATTCAAAATTTGACTTTGATTATTAATTCAAGTCTGCCGTCTTAAAAAGAGAACCTATGGAGGCAATGACTAAGGGAGAGATCTAATAAAATAGATCTGCCTCGTCTGGATCCTTTGATACCTGCCAAGACTGACTGAATATAAATTGATTTTGCCCGAAGACGTTCATCGGATAATAAAATTGAATCGTTCGAGTCAATAAAAAAAATATGAAATTTGTATCGATACGCGTTCATTAAGAAATGTATTACTGCGAAAGTGAATTTGTAAATTTTGTAATTGTAACGAAGAAAAAAAAAGTCTGCGTGAAAAAAAAAATAATTCTTTTATCGTCTACGCAAATTCAATTCAAAATCGGTACCCGACCTGTTGTATTATTAAAATTTGCAGATTTTTCGCAATTTGCATCAAGCGTGAAATTTACAAAGCATATATACATATATACAATTTGGTATGAAATGCAAACCGTACCGGAAGTAAATAATTCATCCTATTGTCGATTCACAAGATGGCCGTCCGCGTCATCGACAAAGTTACTAGAAAACCTTCAATCAAATTAGGCTAAGACGACGGAATCGCGTTACGTAAATTGCGCGAAAAACGGCGTGACGATAGAATCAACGATAATTACGAGATATCAAAGAGTTATTGGTTGATTAAAGAATTAATTAATTTTTCTTAATATATGAGAATAAAGAATTAATGAAGAAAAAAAAAAGACATCCAGCAGCAAAATCACTTTGCAAATAAATAGCCAAATTCTGCTTGAATATGAAGCCTGGAAAAGGGTGTGATGGAGCTGAGCCATTAAACTGTAGGATTTAAGTTTATTCCTAGCCGTATTAATGCCGATCGCTTCATAACCGACGTTCTAAGTGCCCACCTATCGGGAGAGCTTTAAGCTTCATAGAAACCAGCCCACACATTTCCCGAATGAACGTGCGTCACCGACTGATGAGCTTTTGTAAATTTTTAATTTTTTTATTTCTCGATAAAAATATTTTTTTCAACATCGCTCATTGCACGGATATTCAATCCCATTGAATAAAAAAAAAAATTTCAAAAATTTTCAAAAAAAATTTCACTTTTTTACCTTCAATTTTTTGGATCCCGTTTCTCTTATCTAACGCAGCTGATTTGCATTGAATTAATTTCACGTCCATCATACAGACATAACGTTCGTTCTATTTGAAGGACGTTGAGATAGTGAGACATGAGTCTGATTACCCAACAATAAGTGACGTAACGCTCCATCGAACCAAAATCCATTGTCCGACCATGATTTCACCGTTCCGACTTCCGAGTTACGATTTTAAATTTGAAAAAGAAAATTTCAAAAAATTCGTATTCTTCAGCGCGATATAAAAAGTGCCGAGAAAAATCTTGGTAACCCAAATCTCGTAAAATTTACTGAACAGGAAGTCTCAGAGAAATATGTATATTGGAGAACACGTTCGTTACAAGGGAGCTGAAAACTTTGAATTTTCAAATAAAAGCCCGATATCCATGCAGCATTGGATTTCAAGTGGAAATATCGGATGCACTTCGATGCACAGTCGATATCAATGCAAGACTCTTCTCGCAGGAATAAAATATTCCCCTATATACATACATACCTCAAAGCATCTAAAATCATAAGACACTCGTCCCAAAAGTCTCTAGATACCGTGAAAATCCACCATTTTGTCGTCGCAGTTAAAATTTACCCAACAAAAAGTTTCCCGTTAAAAAAATTCCCTAGAACAAAGAAACGCGTACGGACTTTGTCACTAGATTTTAGCCCAGACACAAACCACATATAAGAGCCGATTAGTTCCAGCCGTCCACGTCTATCTACGCATGAAACGTCCCATACAAATATCTTCAGCAAAGCTTGTAAAAGGTAAATTCAAAGTGGCAACAAAATGGCGTCTCGCAGCAGTCATCCGAGCGACATGAGAAATGGCATTTACTTTCACGGCGCAAGCATGTCCGTAGAATCGAGAAGAATGTGAAATACGAAGGGAATGTAAGGATTGTTATCGTGCATAGGGGTATAATAAATCTTAATACCCATAGGTGGGGATAGTAGGGTGTAAGCAGTGTGAAAGGAGGGGAGGCAAGTGAGGCATAGATAATATGTGAGGATGAGGGGGAGGGAATGAAGTGGGGACGAGTGGGGGGGATTCTAAGAGAAAAGAAAGGACGAAGGAGGTGGCAGGAGCCTCTCGGTAGAAAAGCATATCCAGGACACCGTGCTTGGAAATATTAATGACTTCAGCAGGAGCAGGTCCTGCATTCATCTATCTTGGAAAAGCTCTTTGTTTCAGAAAAGAGGGGCGCCGCTACCCTCTTTAATCAAATAACAATCATAAAGGTGGAGGAAAGTAAATAAATTCACCTAACCGACGTCACTCGCTCTTCATTTACGTCGCTTTACGAATTTCTCTGGCTACCTGTTAGCCGGGTAATGCCATCAAGTTTGTTTTTCGACTTTCAGCCTAGTAGGAGCCGCCTTGTCATTTGACTTTAATACGATTGAAGACACCAAAGACGAATTTTAAATCATTGGTCGATTGCGTCGTGTACAAATTTTTGTAACATTTTTTTTTTTTTTGTAAAAATCATTCACTTATCACTGATAGTAGAGAATTGACTTTGACGAGAGAAAGAGAGAGAGGGATACGTCGCGAGGCGACGGTCGTATTATATTTAAACGATAGTAACAATCTTCGTTAATCTTATTATTTTATAATAATATAATCAGCATCGACTCCCACTCTCACGGACCCTGGACACAGCGTACGAAGCACTGAGGTATAAAGTAATCCGTCTGTTTAAAAAATTTAAAGGCCCTGTTAACAAAGAAACTCTTATCTAAAGTTTTTTAAAAAATCCAAAATTCATTTTCATCCAAAATAAAATTAAACCAAACTCCCAGCCATACGCTATGTACGCGTTGTCTATAATTTTATAAAGCATTAGTCGTCATAAGCAATATGATCGTGATTGATTACACGTTATCACGCTTCTATATAATATATATCGTATACAATAACACTGATGATATATAATAATCATATACACACAAAGTGCAGCCATACACGTGTAATTTATCACAGCAAGATATAGATATAGCCGAATGTACATAGAGCAGCATCCAATTTCTCAGACAGGGGTGGATTCTTCCCTTAATAAAGTGACGTTGAGGTAGATGCAGCACGTTTTTCAATTTAGTAGTTGGCCCGAGGCACATAACCCCAGAGTTTTCCCAGCCGAAAGACTCGAGCCACTCTCAGTTCTTGAAGGCTTGTTATCAGCAGGGATTTTCCTTGGTCAGAGATTTGAAGAAGGGTTATCGTCCCCCTGGCCATCACGCCTATGGCCATCGCCCCCGTGATGGTTCCTACAGCTCTGACCTCCAGCTCGAGCAATTTCAACTTCCCCAGCCCAAGGGTAGCCCTCAATGCAAAGCTGGCCTTTGGGTGGCTTTTCAAATTTGACAGAACAACTTCATGTTTCGAAGCCTCGATCATCTGTTATCGCCATTGTTAATATTGCTGATAAGACCGTCTCAGGAAAATTGGATAATCCTGCCATGGGATTCAGTGGATCATCATTGTTGTAAGATCTTGGTTGTCCAAGTAGGTCGCACGTAATGCAACAGCTCAGAGCGTTGGGTTAACGTGAGACGAGGTAGGTTGGATTTAACAAAGACGAGGACGAGCTTCGTCCCAAGAAATATAAAATTGAACAATTGAATTAATTCATTTGTTCGTTAATGCTCGTCGCGTCAACTTCTCTCGGCTATATTCCAATAATCTGAAATACGATAAATTAATTAATTAGTAAAAAAATAATATTAGCCCATTGGGATTTTAAATTTTTCATATATACATTTTTTAAACTCACCCATACATTTTGCTGGCTTTGACGATAAAAGACTTCAGTGCGCGCTGCGTGTGAGAATTAAATGGTCGAATCGAAAGGACTGAACAGAAAAGAAAGGATGCAATTTGTTAATGACTCTTGAAAAATAATGGAGAACTAAGGAAGATAATGAGGAGTATAAATTCCTGACGGTATTATGCAACCGGGGAAACACTTTTCTAACCGTGGAATTGCGAAATTTAAAGCAGCTGCTCTTAAGCTCCAACAATATTTCACTGCAATTATGCGATGCAGTTGATTGTCGTATATTGCATTAAAACCTTGTTTCCCTAGGATAACATTATTTAAACATTTTCTTTTACTTATTGTCACTAGCCCTTTTTTTTTTTAAATCATCCGTCACTCCCAACGTGCACGTGAGTATGTCTTATTTATTTTATAATTAAATATTTTATTTTTATTAGCACGTGTACGTATCACGAGAAGAATCCATCGGGACGCGTAAGCGTGAAGTTCGTAGAAAAATTTACGTAGAAATTCGTTGATTTGAATTTCCCGCTCAACTTTTTTAATCAATCGCTTTCACTTATTTTCATCGATTCCCCCGATGCTCGTGCGAATTTCTGCAAACTTTTAAACGGTCCAACGACATTCGTCATACGTCTATATGTAAGTCGTGCATTAGATGCTCGCGGGAAAATGGAAAATAAAATTATCGGCTTCTACGATGTGAAAACTTTCTGACGCCTCGATAATATACGGCAAGTAAAGTATTTCGTTCGGGTCACGTGGTGACGTAATGCGCTAGTCAAAATAGCAACCGTGATTAATTTTCGCAAGAAATAACGTTATACCTTCCTGACGGTATAAAGGTGCGTATGAATAATGCAAAAATATTAAGCGCACAAAACCTGTCAAACAGATAACACATCGAACAACTTAGTTCTTATGCTTTTACTTGTTTGCTAATCTTAAGTGGATTCTGGTTTGACTCCATTAGTCGAACCGCCGCGTAAAGTACCGGAAGATATTATGTATTGTTAAGCCGCGTTTCAGTTTAATCAAATTTCCCGCGTTACTTTCAGTAAAGTGGACGAAATATTGTAAAAACGATAACACGGTTTTCACTGCTTTTGACATGATAATACCAAAATTAATACACTGCACGTGTACAAGGAATCTCACTTTGAATTGTAAAAATTTGTAAATAAGATCGTACGTAAATGAATCTTTTTTTTTTTCAAAAATTCAATTTCTTATATCAAATTACCGTTTGAATAATACAAACGCGCACGAGGTATGAATGTCCAATTAAACTAAAGTATGATCGAGTTTTATTCGTTCGTGCCATGAAATATTTTTACTTTATCAAATTATATATTCATATAAAATTACGTTCGTATAAAGAAATATCGATTTTTATAACTGAGGGAATGAATTCTGAAAATTCATACGTATATGCTGGTACGAGTTAAGTACATACGTAGATTATGTACGTAGAAAACGGTATGTTGATGTTACGTTAAATAAACAAGATTTATTTAGACGGGGATCACGTTGAGGGCAAAGCTTTAACAGATTCGATCTCACGACTAAGTAGAACGTGCGCGGAGCAGCGTTTTGAGTTTTCTATTTTCGAATGGAATCTATTCGTGTGATCTTTAATCCTGTAGAAAGATCGTCCTTCGTCCTAAGTTGGCGTGTCGTCTGCCACTTTCGTGTATACTTGGGACACTAAAGAGAAACCGAGAGGCAAAGATAAAAGTGAACGTTCCGCCGAATCAAGTATAAAAATTCGAATGGCGTCTCTAACCTGAAAATTGATCCGGTTTGTCACTGAAATCGAATAACACTTGACCGTAGGAGGAGGGTCAAGGTCAAGGAAAATCCAGGAAATTCCAGAATAAAGAACAACTTCTGTGTATCGTTTTGGACGGTGACAAATGAAGGAGACTACGTTGCTTTGGGAGTCATGCGTGAATAGAGATGTGTATATATATGTATACAGATAGTAACGCCATGTTTTACACATAAAAGGAGGTCTGGGCAAAAGTTCTCTATGGTTATCATCCCGAGTGACCCTCAAATTTAAAAGATCTAACCGACGTAGCTCGACGCACAATAAATACCTTGACAAAGCAGCAAAATTCCAAATAGCATTCATGGGACGGGAGCATCCATTCCCGGCGTGCCTTTTATATACCAGCTACTTTTCACTTTTACACTTTTACCACCAATTCGCTTTCGATATCCCGAACAATTTTCATCCATTCTGGCACTTGTGGTCTTTATTCTTCCACTAAAAACCGCAGATAAAATCGAAACGGCTTGAACAACGCACTGAATTCATGCCGAGTTACTATGCGCGTCGGTCGTTTCGTTCTTCACGGCGAATACTTGACTCGCGTATTACCGGCTTTGAAACTCTCGTGCCACCGTCGTCAAGCGAGCGACTATAGAGGTTTAACGTCGTATTAAAAATTATTTAATGCACAGAATATTTAATTTTACATTAATGTTAATTATAATTATTATTTTTTCTATATGTATGCAACCTTTCTGTCTTATATCATGTCCCAATTTTATTTCACATAACGGCGGGATGTTTGAACTTGACGTGTCCCCAACGGGCCTCTGGCTCTACACTGTTTACTTGTCTACGTTCACGGCTCGTTAATTCAGGAGCATCTGGCCGAACGAAACACGAAAGTCAGAAGGCACTTTGAAATCGTGGCGGAAGCTTCGGACGCAAAAGTAAAGCGACGCCGAGATTAACCGAGCCGTAAGGATTCATTTGTGTCGGCATACGAAAACTTGTTACGACTTGACGTAACAACGTTTTACATCGAACGAATAATCCACTCGATTTTATTAGCAAAGTCCATAGTTACCCAAGTACGTTATACATCCGATAGACGCAGATAAACCCATATTAATATCTTAGACAAAAATTTCTATACCACACGCTCATTTAAAAATTCCGACTAATTTTTACATGCACGACGTAAACAAGATATTTTTTTTCTCGTAATTTTCATTCCCACATTTTACATACAATTTCAAAGCCCAAAATCACCCAACGAGGACGTAACTAACAAACCTCGAGTTACAGTCTCTTAATTTAGTATAATTACCGAAGCACGATTATGAGCTTTTATAATGATAATAATATCGCCAAACAGGTGGTTTCAAACTCAACCTTACTTTACAGTTTAATACCGTTTCAAGGTGGTAATTGAAAACGGATATATATTTTACGTATACTTAACGAACGACGCGTGCACCAGTAAAATGGCAGCTCTACAGACAGTTTCATTTCGAGAGTACCAGGTCCATAAAACCGATACGAGTAATCCGTACGGGCTTTAAATTGAAATTAATGAAAGCTCGAATCGGATAAATTAAATATATGCATTACGTGTAAAGATAGAGAATTTCTATAGGACTCGAAATAAATTTTAAGCACGTTAGGGTGGTACAAAAAAAATTTCTTATACTGTGTACTTTACTTATCAACGCTTCCTACGGCGTATCTCTGCGATATGTGTACACGTGTAAATTCGCATGTCCCCCAGAATCGATAAGCCGTTAAAGCTCCGAGTGCGCGAAAACTTCTAAATCGTAAATGGGTTTCAGCCAATGGCGTTATCTGTGAACGTGAGAGCCAAGTCGTTTAACGAATTCTTAATTGCATAAGTAAAAATATACAGAGCCCGGCAGTTTCATTACAGATTAAAGAATCGTCTCCAAAATGGAATATCCGGCAAGTGCAAATAATCTGACCGGCAAAAATGGTTACGTTGAATAAAAAAAATTTTGAAAAATTTCGCACAACATTTCAGAGACGATATAAGGTAAACGGTCGAGACAGAAAAATGAACGCCCAACAGATCTGTTCGAGCGATATGATATTTTAGGTTAGAAATTAATTTTTTAGATTTAATTAAAAAATTTTTTTAACAACTTTATCATGCGACATTTTTTTTTTTTTCTTTTCACTTTTTCCCCCGTCAATTTCATCTCATTTGTTTCAAAATGTCTTCCTGCGGCTGCTACCACTGCTGGCCTGATTGGCGCTCGGTCCACGGTAGTGGATAATTATTTCGTAATCAGACCGTCCTGATTATCCGGCTCTATAGAATTATTTGCAAAGTTTATGCTTGCGAGCTAAGCTTCCAGTATAATTAAAGCAGCCTCCACACTGTGGCTTGGTGCAACGATGCGTCTAGAGAAATATTGATAACCCTAACGAATGGCTCGAAATTAAGCTCCGAGAATATTGCATTAAATTTATTATGCATTGAAAATTTTACATTAAACTTAAGTACTCGATGACGTAATTAAATTTTCATCTCGTAAGTATTATTTTTATTACAAAAATTATGATTAATTATACAAATTTTGTCAATCGCTACTCCAGTCAAGCATTAATATTTTTCATTAACTTTCATCGAATTCTGCAATTCGCCAAACAGCGTGTTAACCCATGTTAAAGGGTTGCCTCAATCGAGATAAGAAACCAAAAGGCATTCGCATTCCTTAACGATAACAAATTGTTCTCGAGTCTTCTTTGCGAAAACTGTAAACAGCATAAGAAATTATATACCGGGTGATTCGATCTAAAAGCAACCACCGTCAGCGTCCGTTCGATTCACACAAAATGGCGAACCTTATGCTAACTATTATATGTCAGAAGCAAACGTCCTACTGTGTATATATATATATATTTACTGATAAAAAAAATAATTACGATTTTTTCGTTAACCTCAAAATTCATTTTCTTTAAGCATTAATAATTTTTTTTATATTCCTGGAAACAGCTGTTACGTTACACGTCTCCATTCCTTTTTTTTTTCGTTTTACAATAGAAATGATATAGCACTCGTAAATCCAGAACTAGGTAATTTATCCGTTGTGAACTATATAAAGGTCGTTAGGTAATATCTTATTGTTGACACGGCTGATCCTTATGCTCGTACCACACGTATACAACGGGCACGTTATTACTATGATATACAGATATATATACACTTGGCTAAAGAGTGATTCACAAATTGCCTCGTAAATGTCTAAGATTTTCATATAGAAGATTTGGACTTTACAATGGAATTTATTCTCGTTAATTTTATAGTACTCGCCGTTTCGCACCTTTTTACGAATTACGCGAGCTTCGAGCGCCCTTAAAATTTTTATCACGTTAAAGTCGCCCCTGTGATCTTTTATATATTTTTTTTTTTTTCTTTTCTTCGCGCTATTCACGAATTATTTCCGTGGAAAGTGCAAAGGCTGAGTATTAACAAGTAACGCGATATATCACTGCTTGACACTGTCATCGAATATTCGACAGCAGATTGCTATAACGGGTGACAAGATTTGGAGAGATTAGAAAAAGTTTTTTTTTTTCAAATTTCCTTATCAGTCTCGTTTCCCAGAATGCAACAGTTTGAACGATACGAAAATTGTGTTGTACGTCAACGTGGATAATATCTATGATTATATATATGTATATGTTTTTTTATAACTGAAATTTTGAAAAAACCTCAAGTCAATGATTTTTGGATTTGGGCACAAATAAACGAATAAAAGATATTCCAGCAGCAGGGTGCGTCGTATTTTTTCGTAATTCCTAACCTCAAATTTATTTTCGTATTATTTAATGCTGATTTCACAGGTTATATTAATCACGCGCGCAATCTCGTTGCTACAGAGGATACGCGTGCATACAGTATTAATGGAATCGTTTAATATAGATCAAAGGATCTATTGATCACATACGACGTTATACGTACTTTGGAATTTAAACCTAACCTAACACTCCGTAATGTATTAGAAATATTTATTACGGAACAGTACTAGTTTTATCTATGATTTACGATCCTAACCCACGCGAGACTAGAAACAATAGGTTTCCAGTCGAGCTTTCTATTTTCGCACCTCTCATTTCTATTACAGCCAGTTCTGAATATTCGAATGTTTTGTTCGAGTGTCAATTATCAGAAACGAGTATCAATCATGAAAAACGGGCACGAGCCGGCGTTAATTTTAAAAGCGACACGGGAACGCGCCATTTTTTCAAATGACCGCGAATTCGTGTTTTTTCCCCTTTATTTTTAATTTTTTTTTTCGTCTACTTTATCTTTTCTATTATCTGACCCTATTTCGCCATTGTTATTTCTATATACGACGTCTTGGACTTTTGCTAGACAACCGGCCAGTTGCTTGGTTATTTATTCCCAGCCGCCAATTCTGTACGGACTTTGTGTATATTTAGACGGCCCAATAGTCATTTGACTAATGACACGATAAGAAGGAGATATGAAGTTGTTGGTGAGAAAAAGTCAAAATTTGGATAAAACTTTTTCTGCCATTTTTTTTTCATTTTCCGCTACTCGCTAGAAAACCGCGTAGAGCAAACGAATTTGCTTTTGTCACGGGTGTTAATTGCCGTGCGAAAGTCTTTGAGTTTACGAGTGACTTTAACGTCGTATTTTTTATACGCGGATTTAGTTAACGATTAGGATTTTAATTAAGGGTTGAAAAGACTCGATTGTTTTTTTTTTTTTTTTTTTAATTAGAATCGTCCTTTAATCTATTCTTCTCGTGTCGGTTATTTAGCTTGACGAATCAACTATTTAGCGACATAGTAAGGGAGTCGTGGAAATTTTCGAAAAAAAAAATTTACAAAATTTTCAACGTCGGACCACTGTAATATTTGCGAATTTTATTATCAAACGATTATTTTCGCGAAATACATTTCCCCTTGGCGATTTATCGATATCGACATACTTCAAGTAACAGCATTATCGAAGTTTCGATATTACAGATCGATACGTGGGAAAAAAAAATTTTTTTAACAGCGAATCCTCGTCAAGTTATTATTATAAATATAGAGAAATATGAAAAAAAAAATTTGAAAAATAAATACTTACTCGTTTACCAATACGACGACTCGTCCACCGCATATCACAATCAACGTACAAATTCCAATTCAAAATTTGCTGTTAAAAAAGTTCACTTTTCAAAATTCCCGAAGCAATCATCGCCCGGGTATCACTGAACCAAAAAAAAAAACTGTCACACACCACAGTAACTTCACATAGCACAAAATTATTTTTTTGTCAAAATTTTGTGTACCTTGTTTTTTTTAAGTCGTTTTTCAATTATACGATCACGTGACGGCAGAAGAAGGAATATGATGATTAAAAATGTCACAAGTGCCAGTACAATTGAAAGGTGTGAAATAGCAAAATGTTAAATAATTTTAAAAAATCACAAACGTTCACACGGAGATGCTCCAGGTTGTCGCGTTGCAAGGGGTCCTCGCCGTTACGCTGCGCGTCTGATACTGAACGGGTTTGCTCTACTTCGGCGCGCCACGTTGGTCACGCAGAAAATACAAGCCAGTCGGACTACGTCAAAGCACCATTTTCACTTCGACACAATGAGCGTCCATTAACTAAAATATCATAGACAAAATGTGATAAATAAAAATATTTTTCTATTTATTTATTTATTTTTTTTTTCAAAAAACATAATTGATATTTTTTGTTTACCTAAGACTTTATTATAACCCGCTATCGGGGCGTGAATAAATTTATCAAAATCATTAACGACCCTTGGTGGGGGATTATATAGGAAAATCATGGCTGATTTTATTTCTAGAACTTTCTAGAGCTGTTTATGGGACACGTTATTCGCTGCTACCGATTACGTATATTGGCGTTTTATAAGGATATTTTATAGGGAGCAATGAAGGGCCGATTAAGATAGGAGTCTAACGATATCTTAGGGTAAAATTGATATGAAGAGTTCGATCGATTGATCGAGAAGGATTTACCTCGGCCGGTTATACTCGTCGTAAAACGATTTACGATCGGAACTAGAAAAAATTAGTGAATTTGATTTTTTTTTTATTCCCGCTTCACATTTTTATAACTACCGTCGCGGAGGGTTGATCGCTCCATCGGATTTCCCCCTCCTTAAATATAAAATCCTCGGTTTTAATGAAAAAATTTTATCACGCCCGAAAGATCATTTGCATTTTTCTCATGAACGACACGTCGAGACGATGGAAACGCTGCCGCGGCTGGGCGACGGTCAGTGGCAAAATACAAATTAAGAAATTAAGTTTGAAAATTGAAAAAAAAAAATTTAAATACATAAAGTTACACCTGCGCCACGGAATATATTACGTACCTGAAAAAAAAAATTTTAAACGTGAATTGTAATATTTGATAAAAAAAAATTTTCAAAGGGAATCATCTTTATAAGATTTATCCTCGTTACAGGTAATTAAAGACGTTTTCAATGGACGATTAATATAATTGCCTCTGTTTTTGGTAAAATTTCAAGTAGATAATGTCAAACGAAATAACCAATTTTTTATCCAAACAGACAAAGACAAGTCGATTAAGGACGAGGGTTTAGCCAATTTCACATGGTACGGAGAGACAGGAAACCCGTCCAGAACAGATAACCGGAAATCGAAAACTGACCTCGTACAGCTTTTCGTCCTGACGAATGGCCGACCGAGATCTTTGCCAAACAGTTTTTCTTAACTCCCTAGAAGTCGTTGCGATTTTACTCGTGTTATCAAAGAATTGAAAACATACTTTTTCTCAGTAGGACTATACCATACCGTTGGTATAGTATACGATACTATAGTATATTTTTATATAATTAAATACAATTGTCATAACTCATATCGATATATCAAATTCGTCTATAAGACTTTGTAATTGTGAACGGACCTTTACAGGCTTCTGCGTATGCAATATATACACAGAGTGTAAAGCAATTATGAAACTGGAAAGACACTAAAATATTTATACTAATTGAAGCGATCGTAGTCTCTATTTAATTTATTAATCACTAACTAAGCTGATATAAGTCAAGACACAAGTTTATAATTCAAATACAATATATATATATATATATATATATATATATATATCCTGTACAACTTGCATAGCTTAAAAAAAAATCAAGTCTAAAAAAAAGTGCGTCAAGTACACTAATTAAATAATTTCAACAGTCATTAAATATTTAATTAGCAAAATCCATTTATAAAATATCCAAATGTCAAATATATTCAAATTATTTTATCCATTCTCGTCGGCATACTGTACAAGTATAATATTTCAAAAATAATATTTTCATCACAATGGCAACACTTCGCATCTGACAATAACGTCAGTTACAATAGTTCCCAAGAGGAATAGTGAGTGTCAAGTTATTTCAAGAATTTAACAAAGAGACAGCCAAGTGACAATGACATAAGTGATTGACACATTTTCTCCTGAAAATAAGAATGCAAAATTACAGTATAAAAAAATAATATTTTCCACCATTCGATAATTTTTAATAATTTAACCCCCCCCCGCCCCCCCCCCCCTCGTAGCCCCTGTCAAACTTCATAATTTTCATTTAAAAAAATCCCAGCTCATTAATAACAAAGAAATTTCGTCATCGCTTTTATTCTAATTTTACAAACGAACGATAGGTATATCTGTATATGCACCAGCTACGTAAGCTCCAAGGATAATAAATGATCGTCTGCAAGCAGCATCCTCGAGCATCGTCACTTCTCTCCTCGCCATCCCCACACTAGCTGCACGTCGAGAACGTGTTAAACATGATAACACGTCGTGCGCGTGCAAGCGTCATTATCTGTATACGCGAATTTATGTATATTCATATGCACTCCGTGACTGTCCAAGACGTTCCCGAGAGGTTAAATCGCTAAACTAGTTACATGTAATTAAAAAAAAAAAAAACAAAGTCATCAAAAAGTAAACTCGTTAAACGTGGAGTATGCACACAAGATACGAAATGCACATCGAATAAATATACATTATTGAATATTTAAGGTGCTCAGAAATGACGGCACTCAAAATCAAGCTTTAATGCACTCGGCAATCACCCGTTCGACAAAATGGCGCTGACATAAACCACAGACGTCTGTACTTATACAAACTTGGCTACATCGACTTGAAGTTTTCTATGAGCGGCGCAGAACCCCGTCTGCTCTCCGTCCTCTTCATATAATATCCAGTAAATGCATCGAGCACACTGTCCAACTGCACTTAGTGACAGTCCAGTCTGTAAGTAACTTACAAATCAAATTTCAAGCCCGTAGCAGCGCCATGAAATAACTAACCATGCCAATTCGCCGGGTCTCTACTGACATTCGTTCGCACGGATGGAGGTCAACGGTCGGTAAGGCAAATTTTTCTGAAGTGACTAGCTTCTCGGGGGAGGGGGGGGGGCTTACCGGCTACTTGTGCTGGGCCCATTCGTCCCCCCCAGTCCTGGTTTTTCCCCTTTGCGAACGCAGCCATCATGGCGACTCGTGATTCTTCAGGTACTTCCAGCGAGTTCCGTCAGGTGGCGACGTCAGGGGCGGCGGGTACGGGCGCCTGAAGGGCCTCATGGTTTTCATTTGTTTTTCCCGTCCTTGGATACTCGGACCTATTTAGCTCTTAGGATGAAGCCACGCGGCCGATGGTACGATTTTTGTAACGAGGCCATCTTGAATGTTGTGAGGCTGTATCTATATATATATATTATATATATAAATATGTGTAATGTATACAGTGTACGTTCTGGGAATAACTAAACGCCTGATCCTTACGTATGGAGATACAGCCAGTTGTAATAGGTGTATGAAAAATTTTCTTTGTTCTTTGAGAATATCGAAGAAACTCTCGAGACGTTACATAAATATCTACGTAACCATTCTGTAGACATACGCGAGGGATTCTTTACCGAGTTAGTCAGTGAGAGTTTATTTATTCTTTGAATTTTCTCTTTATCTTTTGTTCTTGGATGAACGGGGAAATTTAAAATATTTTTTTTTATTTAACGTTTCGATAACCTTCGCGGCATGACAGGTTTCACTTCCGGAAGTTATATATTCATTGTTTTTGTTTACTGATTTTTCCGCTTTCGATAGCACGTGAATTTTCAGCCCCTGTTTGACTATCCCTATATGTAGGTTTAATATAAACTCCCTCTCGTAATTATTAAACCTACTTGTCACTTACACGCGTCCATGTAATTGGAACGGGGGGTTGGAAAAAAATATTTGGGAGGGATAACAATTAATTAACGGGGTTAAAAGATGCCGCTAAATTTCTTGGGCAATCGTCCCCTATTTTTTGACCTCCTTCGCGATACTCACCCCTGCTCGTTTTTTTATCTGGCGATAACGATCCTTCATTTTTTTTTTTTCTTATATCTTTAAAATTAATCAGCGGCCTATCGAAACGTGTTTATCTGAAAGCTGCGAATTTTGAGAGGGAATAAAAGCAAAAATGTTAGTAATACAACGTCTTATCATGACAACGATAAAGGGTTGTAGTGTAAATGAACGAAGTGAGGATCTCTGAAAGGGTTGCTACTCAGGGGATGGTAACGTATCAAAGGAATTACCGATACAAGGGTTGCTTTTTGCTTGAAAATCTTCCGACTACGTTGACCAGGATTTGCCGTCGCGACGCTGTCACTGACAAGCGTCGTCTACTTGTTAATGGTAAATTAATATCATCGCGAAGTATTTGCTAATAGTGAGATCAATTTTTATTGAATTATTATTAACAGCTAAAAAGGGATGATACAGTCATCGTTGATAAGAATTAAACAGCTTAGGTCTTGTCAAGGAAATATGGTAATTTGAAGAAAAATTTTAATATATATTTTGACAATTTATCATTTTTGCGCTGTAACAATTAAAGGGATTTTTTTTATAGTGATAATACGTTCTCACAAACTGCGTCAACTTTGGAATGATGTTCCGTTTGCAAATGGGGTAGATAGAATAAAAAAGGAGAAGATGATTTGTATAAAAAGTTAACAGACAAAAGACTTCTTCTGTCTTCTGTTTCAGGAATTCTCAATTTCTTTGGGACTCAAATTTCTACTTGTATTACGCGTGTTTACTGTAGAGCTTATTTATTTTCACTGTTTTACCTTTGATTTCTTGGACGATGACGCCATCAACGATTGCAGGATTGCAGTTTTATTTTAATTAAACAGATATAGAATTATTCGATTTTACTTACGATCGTTAAGATCGTTAAGTCGGCCTATCAGATATTAACCGTTTAATTGATAACGAACAAGGCCAAGATCCATTTTTGAATGCATCTACGGCGCCCCGGTTGTTTATACGTAGAAGCATAATCAATCGAATGAATCGAGTCAAAGAATTTGAATACGGGTCCATAATAGAAAGGAAATAGGGAACAAAGAGGAAAACAAAAGGTGGGGAGAAAAGGCAGCGAGAGAAGTTGGAGTCTCGTGGAGAAACGTAAGAGATGCGACGGCGCGTAAAAATCCAGCCGATTTACTTTTCAGCCATGGAATCCAATCCCAATGCAAAGGGTCCGATCTTCGAATCCAACATGGCGAGCAGCAAACACGTTTCGCTTACCGTTCCAAGCCACGTGCGGCACGAGGAAATACTCGACCGCGAATATCACGAATATACACGGTAAATGAGATTCCAGTAGTTCGATCGTTGCCGTTGAGGGTTTCTTTTTGAACTGACAATGAGATATAAATACATAAACATGTGGGTACGTAGTTGATAGAATTTACCGACAGAGGGCAGCACCGCCGCGACCATAAGATCCAATAAGAATAGAGAAATCTTTTTCGAGGAATCCCCGTTTACCGTTGCGGCGATAAATTACGACGCTCCGGGAGCGCATCGTGTGACAATGGATTCTCTTTTGCGCGTCCATGAATCGTGTAGCCAGCCCCTCGCTGATAAATCGAGAGAAATCTGGCAGTCCTTTCGTAATGCAAACCTAACCCTAACCCGCGAAATAATGAAGAAAACAATCCGTCTCCTCGACGCTTCTACACTTTGTCCAACGGATTTTATACATTGTATCTTTGCTGTTAGATTTTTGTGGTTCCACCTTACGGCTGGTTTCTAATGGCTCTTTTTTTTTCTTTCTCTCTTTCACCTTCACCGAATTCTCTGATAGCTCCTGGCCATTTGGGAATTTCGTACCAACCCTTGTTGGACCTATGACTTTTTGTTTTGCCTCGTGCTGATGAAAACGCGCTCTAAAAGGACAAAGCAGAAACAAAAATTACTGGGAAACAAAGCAGCTACGTATTTACAGTGGAGACTTGTGGTGACACGTAAGTTTGATATGAATTTTTTTTTTTCTTTGGACTTCTCACATTTTCTCTTTGGCTTTATCGTACTTGGCTTGTGTAACAGATTTTTTCAATAATTTCTTCTCCTCTCTCGACAAGACGTCATGTGATTTTCAAAGTCAATTTAGGAGTTTCATGTGTTTGATCTTTTGTCACAAAATCATTTTTGAATGAATATCTCGTCTGAATCGCGAATAACGTTAGTGCCGATAATATGTTCTTAGAACTTCTTATGTTTTTCGATTTTCCTTTAAAATTCTACTCTCAACATTTTATTCTTTCAGCCAAGATTCAGACGCGTTTTATATGCTCAAGTAACATCGCCATTTCGCGGGAGAAGTATGAATTTCCGATTTTACGATAATGTAGGGCTATCCGTACCGAAAGCATTGAGATTCCAAAGGAAGGGTAATTCTGCTTTTTTTGTTCTTCTGAAAATAAAAAAAAAGTCTTTTGGAGTTTCACAATATAGCGTCACCTACTTAATTATTTATATACTCTAAAATACAGAAACTACTACTTCAGATAATGCTGAACACGAAGATTCTTAAGGACTGTAAATCCCAAGCACTATAATACTAATTTTTATATATCTTTCAAGGATTCCAATAAAGGACAAAGAGAAAAGAAAACTAAAGGACTGACAAGCATAAACACCATAGAATAATAAGTACGCTGATGGTTAGAAGAAAAGAAAAACATAAAACTATCATTTCCAGGCCTAGGAAACACATAGAAGCGGGGGTCCACGATTGGCTCCTTACTCGCCCACGATGGGCCCCTTACTGGCCCACGATGGGCCCCTTACTGGCCCACGATGGGCCCCTTACTGGCCCACGATGGGCCCCTTACTCCCCCACGATGGGCCCCTTACTGGCCCACGATGGGCCCCTTACTGGCCCACGGTGGGCCCCTTACTGGCCCACGATGGGCCCCTTACTGGCCCACGATGGACCCCTTACTGGCCCACGATGGGCCCCTTACTGGCCCACGATGGGCCCCTTACTGGCTCACTCTGCGACTATCAGCGAACCAGTAACGATTTAGTGCTAGACCACTCTAACACATTTTTGCGGTAAGACGACGTACTAGCTCAAAACGTCATAAAGACTCGCAGGATCATTAATAAAAAAGAACTCGAGCGTCCATTACCTCAATATAATTTCAATCTCAAATTTTCTCTCACAAAATTCCTACGGTTTTAAAGATTTTAATTGCATCCCAGCGCCACAGATAATTCACCACATCTGCCAAAGGTCAATAAACAAGATTTATTTAGAAGCATCCTAGAAGAGCATTTATATCTTCAATCTCGCTTGGATCTCCTAGTCTCAAAACCACCCCTAGTTCGGTCATAGATATATCATCCACCCCTTTTTTTAAATACACCCTTATAATTTACTCCTCAGATCCATTTCAATTATATTTTGTAACAGTGTAATATCCAACAGGGGTTGTTCCGGTTTGGCGCAGCCGTTCAAGTTACTTGGCTGGATACAAGGGGTGGCTTTAGGGCCAATTTCTCTCGTTAGTCGAGCGACTTCACAGTACTGGGATACTTGTTGCTCTTGCTACGTAAATTGCCGACCAACTAGTGGGCTTCATTGCGTCATAATTACCGTGATCGTTAATGACTTTATACTCCCATCATCTGGACCCCACTCAAGATACGATATTCTACCAGCCTCTGTATACCAGGTGAAAACTTTATAAGCAGCATGAAGTAAAAGGATCTTGGAAGATTACTCCTGTAAAGTGACAATATGGTGATGACTTTTTTTTTTTTTTTTTACTTAATAACGGAAACTTATTAAATATTCATGGAGTAACAGTAAAGGGTAAAGGGTTGAGTTAACCCCTTCTTGATGCTGCTTAATTTCAAAGTCACCATTTAAGACGTTATTTCGTACTTTACATTTATTATTATTATTACTATGATCATACTGTGCCTGAAGGGAATGGAACTTTTGTAACTACTGTTAGGGATGGTTTTGTATGAGCGTGCATTCATTTTTTGACTGTATTTCATAGTGTATAAGGAAACCTGATGAAAGTCATTGACCTTGACTCTTTAAGGGATGACTTATTTTTGCTACTGGATAACTTCTTTTTTTTTGTTTTAGGTGGCGTTAGGTGTATCGTTACGTGAAGACGCATTATTTTGGAAATGACCGTCGTAGTCCTGGGGTAAAAGCACATAGACAGAGCCTATAAAGAAAACCAGGCTATTTCTAACCATTTCGTGGCGAACATCGATTGATATTTATCTGCTGGAATTGCCGTGTAAAATGGATTTATGTGAGCGTCGTGGGTCACCGATGCGTTAGAGTTTCGACCGACTTTTCTCAAAGTTTCTACGACCATCTGCCACTTCCACTTTGTACGGACAGGTTTTTTTAGTGTCTTGTAGTTATAGTGGCAGTGGGAGTCACATTTGAAATAGATATGATTAGATGAAGATTTTATTTAACCATATACATTAAATTGATAACGTGTGAGCTTTGTCAAATTTAAAGAACTACAACTGCATTGGGCAACGTTGTAATAAATTTTTGGTAATTCCCTATAGTAAACTGAGGTTTTGTAGGTGCAAGTTTTAAGAATGGAAAATGATTTTTCAAATTAAAACTGGCTCCCCTGGGATTATAACGGATATAAAGGTTCACTCTGTGCTTTTTTTTTTTATAAAATATCTTTGATAGGCATTTTTTATTCTCTTTCTTGTTCGGGCCCGGAAATGATACCTTCTCTGGTTGATGTTTCCGATATATCGAAATTCTTTTCCTCAATAGTTCTTTTTTGCGTCGCAGACTATTTATCGTGCTGTTTAAAATTCTGCGTGCTTGCAAGCTTTTCATTCCTTCGATATCGAGCAGCTATCTGTGCAGGTAAAGGGAGAAAAAGGCTTGGATGTATCTTAAAGTTGTAAAGTAAAGCTTGATAAAGTTTTGTCCCTTCGACAGTCTAACATTTACTTTAACTGATCTTAATATCGGTTTTTATCATAATGTATAAATTGCGATAGCTGACTATTTTCATGCATATTTTTTATTATAGTTATATATCTATATCATTTATTATTTTGTTCTACTTTACTAGGTTAGGTTGAGAGATGAAATACAGGTGTTAGATATATTTGACACGTTGAAAATATTACAGATGCTTCTGTTGAAAACATAATCGAAAGTGCTGCCACCTGTGAGTGGAAGAATCTATTACTTCGTGAAAACAAACTGTGTTCAGTCGATAATAAACCAGCGGTAAGTTATCGACTGTAAAAGACAGCAGAGTTATACTGGCTATACTGGTAGTAGATAACATTGATTGGTTCAGGGATCTTTAACCGTAACAAAACAGATGCCTACTGGCACATCCCTCATTGGAAAAGGCAGCCATAAGGAAAGGAAGGAAGGAAGGAAGATGTCACTGACTTGACAGTAAGCGCTACCAGTGCTGAGGTAAGAGATGAGGCGGGTATTATACTTTTTTTATCTTTAATCACACCACGCTGCGTCCACGAATGTATTGAAAAAAAATTAGCGGATAATCTGCGAGAAGAAGGAAAGAGTAAATCGTACAGAAATATTAAAAATTCACAAGATTGAATAAAGCTTTTTAAATTTTACTAAATATTATTGAATCTTGCCGTACTTTTGAAATTTATTCAAAATATAAAATTCAGGCTAAATCGAAATGTCGAAAATAAATAACGCTCAAATTGAAATATTTATCTCTTTCCTTACTTTTTCTCTACTTTTACACTTTTACGAATAAGTTTTGTCTCTCTCTCTCTCTGTTACTCTTCTCCGTCCTAACTGCATCCTTCTCCTCCCTTATGCTTCGACACCCTTTTCAGCTATGCTCTATTTTCTCTGGCATCATTTCCACGGTCTTTCCTTGTTACACCCTTCATTCATTCAGCATCCATCTTCTGACTTCATTTTTCTTCATCGATACTTACCTTCTCCTGAAATAACAGAAGTAGCAGACTCTTGACAGCAGCGATTCTATTGATTTTGAAAAACATTAAAAATTCCATCTCTAAGATGCTGTATCGTGGAATTGACTGAGAATTCTCCTGTTTCCTTAATATTCTTAGTATTTTTAATTCGGAAACTGAAATGGTCCAAATCAAATTATATGAATTTTCATTAGTTCAAATTTTTGCCGTTAAAGTTACGTTAGGCGCTGCCTCCTGGGCATGATAAGTAGCGCCATCTCTGAGACAACCAGTGAATCTTATACGAGATTATTCATATGATAAAACAGTATAAACTATACTACGCCGTTGATAACTAGATGGCATTAGAAATTTTATATTCGTACAAGTGTAACGTCCGAGTACAGCATCCCTATAGTTAGTGCATTCTGCCGACAGATGGACTACGTTCACTGTCAGAAATTCGAAACGCTGTATTCTAAAACTTGAAAATTCTTTTAAAAAGTATAAGTTACCAAGTGTAGCGTATTTCATCTTCGAAATCATGCCACTTGCTTTAATATTTGTCCCGTTTCATGTAACTAAAACTTTGGGACTTTTGACTAATTCTTTTTTATAAATATCAAATCATTCAAATAACGGAACTGCCCTATTTTTCACTAACATTAATAAATAATAATATAATCGAACAGATATAATAAGGTGTATGTCTTTTTATTCGTGTTCTAAACTTGTTTTTCCGTACAGCTGGTTGTTGCGCAGTTATGGATTTTGCTGCAGGCCCTATGGCGACTCTCCCAATTTTTTTTTCTTTTTCTTTTTCTTTCAATAAGACTCCCAGAGAAAATAGCGACTGCTTCAACCCCGAGAGCTCAAAAGACATTTTTAGTAATTAGGATTCTCATTCTCCGATGAAAATTGGACTGAGAAAATCGGATATCCGCCAAGCCACAGCGTCCTTGCGCAATTCTAATCCATCGAGGTCGAAAAGCCAGGTTAACCAGTGTACCTTACCAATTAGTGTAATATAACAATATATTGTTTCTTACGAAAAAGAAATCATCACAATTTTCGGGCAGCGCTAGCGGGTGACGTGACACGAGTGTTGGGTATTTAGCATACGCATTACATTATCATAATCATAATTAATAATAAGTATTAAGTAATATTACAATTAAAGAATAAAAGCAAAGTTTAAACTTATGTAATGAGTGCTCGGGACTTTGAGGGAAACAAGAGGATTTAATCGTCGTCGCATCCCTCCCTCGTAACGAGAGACTTTTGCAAAGTGAAATTAGAGTAAAGAAAAATAACAAAAGAAATGAGAAATAGTGAGTTTAACCTCGTGTACTCCGAATACATTGTTAAACATAAAAACAAAATACTGACGTTTACAATGCACATAGTACAAAGCTGCTCGTGCCTTCAAGATGTTCTTCTTCGTTTAATCTTCTTCCTCTTACTCTCTTTATTGATCTTCGTGTTCTCTTTCTCTTTTTTTTGGTATACGTTAATTAAAAGGAACTCTTTAAACGTAATTCACAATAGTAGTAAATATCACGTGTTGTGTGTGAGTGTCAAGTGGTGGATGGCGAAGGGGAGGGATAAGAAAAATAAAGGAGATGAGGAGTAACCCGAAGACGAACTCTAGGAACAAGCCTCCTCGAGCGCGCTAATGATAAATTTAAAGAATTACGTATTACCAGGATACGCAATTATCCTAGAAGTTCTCTTTCTTGTATCGCAATACGATCGAGCTCATCCTCGTCTCCAGGAACTTCGGGGACGCGTGGTGGCCAAGAGTGACAACAACATGGGGAAGGTAGTGTTTTAGGATATGGAAAGGAAACCACTTTACAGTTCCTTCTCGATCTTGATGAGCTCCGCGATACCGTCGTGCATTTCCTTGACGGCCTGGTACTCGGTGAGTCCAAGACGTCGCTTGTTGGAGATGTCGTAGATGCCGCCCTCGGCCTCGGTGTGCTCACCGCGGGTTCCACGCACCTGGAGGTTGAACTTGGCGGCGACCTCCTCGAGCTTAGCCTTGTTTGCGGCCAGCTTGGGTACCTTGATGTGCACAGAGGCGCGCACCGTCGTACCCAGATTTGTCGGGCAGAAGGTCAGGAAACCAAGACGGTCGTTGTGGGAGAAGGGAAGGCGCTTCTCGATTTCGTTGACTGCAGTCACCAGACGACGGTAGACCTGGAACAACGGAGCATTGTTAGTTTGAGTCTCTTGAGAAAAAGAAAAGGGGGCCAAAAAACAAGACCAGCTACTGCAACACTGTATTCCGAACAAGGACACAGGACTCAAGATGATCCTTTGTTCGTAAGGAGACTGGCAAAGTATTCTTGTCGAACAAGAAGAAGATGAAACTAGGGTAATGGGGATTTGAAAGTTCATCAAAATCCATGTGAATTCACCTGGCCCAGGTCACCGCCCATCTGCATAGAGATGATACGAAGATGATCCTCCTCGTTGACCCAGACCAGGAAGGTCTTGGCGTCGTTGTGGAAGATACCACGTCCGGTGGGCCAGAATCGGCAGGCATTGGCAGCCTGGAGGAAACGGTCACCCTCCTTGAAGAGGAAGTGGTCGTCGATCAGCTTCTGCTGGACCTCCTTGCTCATTCCGGTGAGTGGGTAGAAAGTACCCTTGAGTTCACCCTCCAGTCCAGAGAGGGTGCTGGAGACCTTCTCTTCCATCTCCTTGTACTGCGCCTCGGTCAGGCAGGGATTGAAGGGGTACCCCTCGAGGGAACGTCCGCACCTGACACGGGTGGACACGATGTACTCACCCTGAATATAAAGATGTCGATTAGAAAAACGTGTACCGTCATTATTTTCAATGAATCCTACCCAATAATAAGTTCACATTCTTTTACGTACAGAAGGGTCAAGATTGCCAAGAGTATCAACATCGCCAAAGTCCTTGGGTGGGTGCTTGTCAGTCTTCTTGAATCCACCATGGTAGTCCTCGATGATGGGGTCGAAGAGGTCAGCGAAGACGGTGTATGCTTCAGCATCAGGAGCATAGATACCAACTCCGGAGTCGTGATTCTCCAAACCAGACTGTATAACGTCCAGCAGGGTAGAACCAAAGGAGGTCTTCTTAGTCTTCAGCTGGTCAAAGATTTCCTTGGTCAGGTACTTCTTCAGCAAAGACTTGCTGTCAGAAGCAACCAGCTTGGCGTAGCCAGCCTCCAGTTTGTCAAGGACTGCTTGGTCTACCATGTTGTTTTTCTTGCTACAGACACACCAAAATCACAGTACCTTTATTAGCTAATGGATTAATGAAAAAATGGTGAAACCCACGTTAAACCAACTAGAAGATTACCCATATTAATCAATCAATTATAAAAAAGTATCCTCACAAGCACCATCTTTCTTTCATACGACCAATACCTTATCAATCTATTCTTTAACCAGCGGATTAAAAATTAAAAAAAAATTACGTATATCTAACAACGTATTACATCCATCTCTCAAGACTGTCTTATGTATATCGATGTGACAGACAAACGCGGCATTACAGATTGTTTCAAAGATCCAGCATTGAAGTGCCGTCACTCGTGTCCATCACAATTGAAATCGATAACGGATACACGATAATCGTGCCTGCTGATTAGAATTTCTTCGAATTTCTAACAACTGAATAAACACAGTAAGACCAACGCCTGTAAAAAGCCTGCGGCGAGTGTTGTTCTATTATTAAAAAATCATTATCTAATTCCAAGACCATTGCCACAATCGATCGATCAATATCAGGTATTTAAAAAAAAAAGTCAATAACCTATAAATGAATCTCAACACTCGTACGTGCCCGTCCGATTGCTATGGGCCACATGAATTCCTCTTAGTATCACCTAATTGCATACCGTCTACGTATATTAATTATCAATCATCGTCCACGCGTTTACTTCGTTTTTTCACTGAATTTTTCATAAAAACTAATATCTGCAACGAACGTGACAATTCCACAGTAGACGAGTACAATAAAAACACAGCAATTACAGTGTCAAAGAAAGATGACAAACAAGTTATATATGTACTGGGTATACAGTCCAGCTCAGGAAATGACACGTCGTCGCCCCCCCCCCCCTCTCTCCCCCCATCACGAGAAAGTAAAATGTCATTTTACGAAATTCTTCTGCACTCCTGCAGCGGTGCCACGCCTACGGTGAAAATACTTGAAAACGTAGCCGGGCACAGCTCGACAGCCAATGCGACTTGGTAACAAAAAAAAAAAAAAATTCGAAAATAAATAACAAGAGTCAGCCGGGCATTCGTAATGTTGTCAAGAAGCAAAGAGAGCCTGACACGTTATAATACAACATTATCAAACGACACCAGTCTACCTGCGATACCAATCTGTATTCTCTATTAGAGCTCAGCTGAACAAGGAGATAGACGTATACAGCGCGACACAATCGTATACACAAATACCTGTCAAGATAAGATTGACCACCACCCCGTAAATCCACGATTATCCAATCGATTAAAAGAGACTTGATCCCCTTTCATCGAGAATATCGGTCACGATCAGTTATATATTAATCTTTGGTAGGCTTGATAATTCCGTGCGGACGTACCGGCAGTGACGCTATAATTGGAGGTTTTGAGGTTAAGTACGAGACTGACGCTTGACGACAATGTTAAGATACGACAAACGGGATTCTCTGGCTGTATTTACTATCCTGACTTACTTTACGATGATTCGGCAACGTTTTGTTACTGGTGATCGGCAAAAGTTTCGTGTAAAACCGCACGTAACGGCCTCCGTGACGCAACAGACAGCGTTAAGAAGCAGCCATGATCCTGCGGACATCTTAGACAAAAGAAACTTCACTCAAAAGCTTCACTATCTGCACGATCTTCTCTACTTTAGTTCCGTTTGACATTGATTTGCAATCGCACAGTTGGGAAACGTCGAATTTTTGGATTTTCGCGTCGAAACTACGACGACAGGAGACATCGGGGCTCGCGCCATTGTTATACATTGTATTGGAAGTAACATGGCTGTGCTCGGCCTGTCGAGTATTTACGAAATATAATTATCGCATGCAGTAGAGTAATTAACGGTGTAGGAAGCCGACGTGAATTTCTAGGTAATTAATTCCATCGCACGTTTTTACATACGCAGATATTTCCGTAGTGAAAAAGGTGAATTTCGTCGACAGAATTTTTTGGATTTTCGAAATAATTTACAGGGTCGACGATCAGGATGGTTGCGTAAAGCCATGCACCAGGCTATGCAAATACGTAACGTGAATCGGAAGTGTATAAACATGCATACAAACTAGACGAGAATCGTAAAAAAAAAAAATAAGATAACCATAGAAAGTTCAGCCCACTTTCCCTGGCGACACTCCTGAAAAGTCCGAAATCACGTAGACGGGATGTTGAGAGGAAAAACGCATAATCTTGAGTTCTAGCGAAATAGGTGAAACATTTAAAAACAGAAAAGAGATCGACCACTAAATAAATACATACTCGTCGGCCGAAGCCGTGTCCTTGGAAGTGCATCCGCCCATTGTCAATTCTTGTTAGAATCGAACAGTAGAGTAACAACACGACAATAAAACCGTAGTACAGTTCAGGTATTCGGGAACGAAAGGAAAAACAATGGTTAAAAAACGTACCGGTAACCTCAAAATGAGAGTATTCGATACGCAGTAAAAATTAGTCAACTGTCAAACTATTATCTCACTGTTTCTTATTAGTTCACCACTATCGAAGCACGTTTGATAGAAAACAAAATATTTCAGAGGTTATATCACGGCGTAACGATTTCTGTTTATCCTTTTCTGCACTCGGCAGATTCACCCTGACGTGCGGCGTTGCAGCAGCGACATAGGACGCGATCGAATCGACTAGACGGCCACAAGGAAACTAGGTAGCCGGTAGGTATTAAACGCACGGGAACGATGATTAGTATCTCGCGAACGTTTGTTCCGTAGGAGGCGTCGAGTCCTCCAGTGACGATGCGTGTGCGACGTATGTATGTTTCTCTCGGGCTTGCTCCGGCGTAGGTGAGCGAAGACGTGACTCGGGACGGGGTGGGAGAAATACAACGTCGGAGGGAGCTGGAGAGAGATAGAAAGAGTCAACGAGAGAGGGTCGAAGGTCGTACGAAGGAGTCTTCGTATGCACCGAGGAATAAAAAGGGTGTGGTGTGCGAGGAATCTTGCGGTGCGTAATTTGACAATGAAAAGTCAATGTTACTTCACGGCGTAATTAATTATTGAGCAAATTTAATATTAACGACGCGTCACTTTATTATTATCTTAACTGTATTATTATCCTGTCAAGTATTCACGACTGTTAACCTCTAAATTCTTTTTTTGTCGGCGGTTGAACTTGGCGCACTTGAGTTACGTAGTACTGCGTAACCTTATACACTGTCGAGGTGCGTGACACGCTCGAACACGTTACAACGTACGTTAACCCTTCTTCGGCTTTTATTGTTTTTCCTCAGTACTCAAAATTGTCCATTGATCACGAAAACGCAATCAAGTCGACAACTGCGAAGTGAAACGAGATAATTGATTCTAGTCTTTGCAGGTAGGTCCTCCTCTTCGGGAAAAACTTTAACAATTTTTTTCTTCTCTCTTCCTCTGCGTACTCAGTGTGTCAATTGATACGCGATTGTTTTATTGTTTACTGTACAGTCACGTTAAATTGGCACGGGGTTACTTGAAACGTGTGATGCGAACACTACAGTCTCTACGCTATCACTAAGCCAGGAGACATTCTGAGTGCTGCGATCTTTCTCTCTATCTTGTTCTCTTCTGTTTTTATCTCTCTCTCTCTCTCTCTCTCTCTCTCTCTCTCTCTCTCTCTCTCTCTCTCTCTCTCTCTCTCTCTCTCTCTCTCTCCCTTTCCCTTTACCGTCACTTTACTACCTTCTTCTCACGGGTTCTCATACTCTCCCTTTCTCTCTCTTATTCAGGGTGGGGCACGATGCCGTCGTCCAGCACAGAAGGATACCCCGGTCGATAGCACGCACCTACACCACCCATCCCTGCCACCACCACCACCACCATCATCGCCACCCACAGTATAGCAACCAATACCAGAAGGAATACCCGGTGAAAACGCACACGCACGCGCTCATGGATAATATTCACTACCATCAGTCTCACGCACCAACACGCACCCGCTTCCTGGACCCGCCCGATATCCACGGAGCCTACTACTACAACCCCCTGGGTACCCATACGCCAAGGACCCAGAAATTTTGCTCCTCCCGATTTCCCAGGGTATCAAACCAGCCTCTTTGCCGCCGCCACCTACCTCGGATCATCTACTTCCTTTGGCTTCTGCTTTCTGCACCTGGAGCTTGGTTCACCTTCATTTTTTCCCGGGGGTAAAGACTCATGGGATAAAATCTCCTTTATTCGAGGGTATCAGTTGCACCAAGTCCTCATGTCTATGATAAAGTTTAATTCTATGATAAAACTTTATCAGGCACATACTATTTTATATTCGATTCGACTTTCGTACTGTATTCTTACACTTTTAATATTCAGGGTTATCGATCTCCCTGCTAATACGTATTCGAGTAGGTATTTCTGTCTCTTTGTAAGTAGTACCTATGCCCGATAGATCCATGAGCTATTTAAGGATCTAATGTTGGTCAGACTGATATAGATATGTAATTTATTAATGCTCCAAATGAAATATTAACTTTACTATTCCGGAGCGCTTGGCCAACCCCACTTTGTTCTTTGTTTGTACTTTTCACAGTGTACAGTGTACACTTCTTCAGCCGTAAGTTATTCGTCCTTAAGTGTTTACCGCACCCGGGTGGGTAACTCGTGTCTAAAGAGTAAAAAAGGGGCTAGTTGAAAAGGGTAGTTAAGATCCCGGCCCCATGCATTTCCTGTCTCTATACACTTTGGTTAAATTAAAAACTCTACTTCCCATTAATCCCGCTATTCGAATCGCGCGCCACTTGTATGCCCGGCAGAATATCAAAATGCGACGAGCTCTCGTCTGTCTTCTTAAAACGTAACCAAACGAATCCAGCGAAGAATTTTAAGTATGGCGTACCTACCGCAGCTTAACTACAATCAGTCAAATGCAATTCGAGCTTCCGGCGAGACAGGTAAAAGAAGGAGGCGTGTGGAGGATGGGGTATACGAAAGGATCCTATTATGTCTTGGTCTTCAATAACATCCAGACACTTGATAATATCTGGAGGTTATCTCGATACTGTATCCCGTTATCAAGGCTGACTATGATAACTCGACAGTCTCTGAGCAAATGTCTGATGCAGTTTATGAATTTTATTAGTCACTTTTGTTCCTATTTGCACAGTATATGCCTGTTGACGAAAAAATTTGGATGTAGATAAATTAAGATTATGCCAAAAATAAATGATCTAGATTTTATAGACGGTATGGATCGATCATTACAGAAATTTAATGTCATAATTTAATATTTAAAAGAAATTGAAATTCAATATGGCGGTCATCTCGCACTTTAAATTTCCTATTTCCCGCCATGCGCAACAGCCTATGCGCGGTAACTCGAGTCTTGCTGAACTACCGTTTTTATGGCGCGATTTTTGAAATTATTTCATCGGGCGCGTAGCTATTTTATTTAAATACATCCTTGGATTGTCTGGCAAAATAAATCGATATGTCAAAAATTGAGGTTATGCAACCTTCCAGAAGTTACCTTCAATTCTGCTAAGTAATTTATCGATACTCGAGGATTTTTATGCCAGTAAATTAATCAGTGATAAGGAGTCGCTATTAATATTGGTTAAAATATATATACACAGCGATAACCGTTATCAGGGTTAATTGTTGTCAGTAATGATTTTCCATTCACTTCACACATATATATATAATTAAATCTGTCGCTCACGATAGATACTATTTAATATGTCATCTAGTAGTTCAGATAAACGACGATTGAATGAAGTCGAGTAAAAAAGTTTTTTTACGACAGTCAAAATTAAAATCGAATTTGCAAAAATTAAATCAAATTTCATCGAAGAACACTTATCGAGCGTTAATTCATCTACACTGCGAGCGCCTCGCATAGAAATTCTTCAATCGTAATTAGGATAACGGAGCCGTGACGTAAGCAGAATAAAAAAGCAGGCAACTCGTTTGGTTTTTCAAGTGTCGACATCTGTGGCCAACTATGCTCGATCTTGTCTTGTATGCGTCTTGGTCGTAGGGTCTTCAATAATAACAATGACATTAAATAACAGACTGTAGGAAGAGACAAAAATGTGGTAAATCGAAATAATAATAATCAAAATGAAAATCTTCGTAAGGATAACTCATTGAATTTTTTTATGGAAATCGATAAATTTTTTAGTCAGACATAAAAATTTGTTAAGTGACTCACTGCGACCTCGAAGGAATGAGACAAGATCGTTCTTGGAATGCAAAATGCAGGAAGTGACGAATGAATGCCGCTTTCCAGGAACGTGTATTACTTGGTACATTGTACGTGGGAATTGAGAAATTTAACTAGCAGCAGTGATAAAAAAGGTCACTTTCCGACGTGTTTCAAAAATTTCGTAAAAAAAATCTATATACCCGTGTAAAAAAAGACGGAAGTCAATAATGACGTCAGCTGATTCACCGGACGTAGCGAAATTTCGTTCATCACGGCTAGAGTCACGCTCTACTAATTCGACGTGGCAATCGTGTCGAATTAAGTAAATTTCCGACTCGCAGCGTGCAGAAGTGCGAATAGAAACGCAAAATGTCGTGAAGATAGGCAGTTCAGAAATGACGTTCGTTTATTCGACTGCATCGATGCTTCAGTGCATCGGTGAGTACGAGGTTAATTCGTTAAGCCCGGGACACACGGCAAAATAAATTATATATAGGGGAATCTGAAAATATGTACGCGGCAAATGAAAGGATTGTTTTACGTATGACTGTCCTTAGGCAATTGCAATGGGGACTGACTTCAAGTTGCATCTAATTCGGTGAGTCTAAAAATAACGCGACGGTGGCTTCTCTTCGGTGTATTTATCCTTGGCGTAACTTTGACCGTTGACACGATGATCTTGGCGCCGAGCCTGCATCACTGAAATCCGTACGTTCCTTGCCAAGGCGTGAGAGAAAATGTGGTAAATTGGAAACAGTGCCCAGCTGTCGAGTCATGAACGATCCCGCATTTCTACATGATATTTTTTACTTGAAAAAAACATGCGTGTATATATATATATATTGTGTCTGTAGATGTGACGGGGAATGAAAAACAAAGTCAGACAAACTGAATTTTTATGGTACGAAGGTGGTCGAAGGCCACTCGACTCAATTCTGATTGACTGTCTCAAAAACTGTTTTACCAACTGTTGGTAAGTAATTTGAAGGAGAGATGAGAGTCGCGCGCGACCTAAATTTTCTTTGTTATGCACAAAAAGGAAATACCCATAGGAATTTAAAACTTTCCGCTCGTACAGTCACGCGGAATGCTGTCATCTCTGTGCACGAGTGACCGCGAGACTGACTCTGATGAAGCATAACTTTTAACTTTTTTTTTTTCGTTAATCAAGGTAACCAACGGAATTTCTAAACGAAGGTTACCCCGCCGGTCGACGAAGCGTGAATATACCTTTTTACGATAACATAATTCTACGTAACATTATCAGAATACAGATTACCCTTTGAGACATTTTTTACGAGTCATGGTACAGGAACTCGTATAACTTAATAAAAGAAATCAATTATCGTTCGATTCGGTATAATTTACTGAACTCCATTTCGTGTACGAGTCATTTACAAGTATCATCATTCACGAATTTATTTTCAATCTTGCTTCCTATATAAAGTAATCGAAATCTCACGCGTATTATTGTCCGTCTTTAATCGACAAACATAATATATTTTAAAAGTATAAAAATGTCCCTTCGAACATTTCAATGTCGATAAGACAGATATTCCGCTAGACTAATACCGGTACCGCAGAGCGTTGCGCCATCTATGAACAGACCTCGCAAGACCTGCTAACGTTGTCAGGTGACAATGGGCAGAATGCGAATACGCGCAGCGCGATTATTTGGCAGAGTTTCAAAAATCATTGGATTCGAGCACAGGTACCTGTTAAGTATCTAGTAAATAGTAATTAGTATAAAATGTACAGTCATAGGCAGCACTTGAAGTCAATCGTGTAGTGTTGTCTCATGATAAACTAGCAAACGACGTGACATACTCAAAAAGACAGCATTGCATAGAGTATACATTGAAAGTGTTCCGTCAGTAAATGCAAAAGTAACGAACAAGAGGATCAACCGTGTTATTCTGGCAGTTGGCAATGTTCAAACAAGACTTTAACCATGTAGTGCACAAATCCTCTCGCAACAGTTCTGGCGCGATTCAGATGAATTCGTGACGTTATTGCGCAAGCAGAAAATGGTAATTACGTAACGATCTCCGGTGTTTTGACGGTGTGTAGCAGCCAGGACGACCACAACAAAATATTCTAAATCCGTCGTGGGCAAAGAGGTGCTAGACTCCGAGGAGGCTAGAGAAGAACGAAGAAAAGGAAGAGGTAGAACGGAGGGAGACACTAGAAAACCCTAGGAGGATGCCCCGGCTCAACCGTCCCAGGGAATTTATAATTAGTACAGCCAACACTTTCCGATCTATAGATCGTACGAGAATCGAGCGCCATTTTCTACCATAAAGTCACAGCGTAAGTCAGCTTGGATATATCAAAATGGCCGTTTATAAAGTAATTGAAAGATGATTAAACCGCGTGTGGGCTCGGCTACGCGTTCCTCTTTTGCAGGCTACTGCGTTCTATATGCTGCGCAGAAAAGGCTGTGGTGACGCTAAGCTCGTAAACTGGATCGTTTGAACGTCATTGCAGCGTTACGAAGCCTTTATATAAATTATTCGAGCTACACTTGCATATGACGCTCATTTTAGAACAGCATTTGTGCCACGTGCAAGCTCACACGGAATTCTACGACCAATAAGAAAATCGATTGGCCATAGGTATGCTGTCATTATAGACCCAACTTTTCATAAGAGAATACGATAATTACTTGGTAGTGACTATAGAACATAACCTCAGAGTTACTACTCCGTCTCAAAGACATTGACCTTAATCCACAGTCACGCTGATCGATTACGACTGAACGTTTTAAAATGGCTGGCGCCTCTGTTGAAATTTGCATAAGAATAATAAATACACACTTTTTTTTTACCCTAACTAAAATAGACACTAGAGTTCATGACCATGGCGTTTAAAAAGTTTCATAATGGAGTGAAATCGATCTAACGTTATTGGTGTACTAATGACTCATTTCTTTTATTACAGACAAAAAGATGGCGACGGCAAATCGTTAATCACCTAACAAGTTTGCTTGCTCGTATATCGAGAGCCACTTCAAAGCCATGACTGCTCCTACCGTTGGAGCTTATAACGTTTTCATTACAAACACGGCAATAGCTTTGGCTGGAGGCTACGTTTAGAGAAGAAGCGGACTGATGAAAACATTCGCAAGCAGGGGTCAAATGATTATTGATCTTTGGTCTATTGAAATTTTTTAATTATTTATAATCATGAGCACTATGTCGATACGTTAAATGATTATCTACTAATTGAATACAAAGTAGGAGTTTAGTCATCGATCAGGTATTCTTGTGCTTCCACCTAGCCTAAATGTCTGGGCTCCCGTCTGCCTCTGGGTTAGATTAGAAGAATAGTTAGAGAGCCTAGACATTTGGCTAACGAGCCGGGGAAATCGCGGGAGTTCAAAGATCTTTCTCTGTCCTAGACAAAAATAGATGGCGCAACGTGCGAGCTTTCGTGCAAGAGGGCAAAAAGCTAAGCTGCTAATGGGAGTTGACAAGATTAATAGTACGAGGCTGCATTTCTACGCGCGTTCGAACTACATTCCAGGCGGCTCAGGAGAGACGCTCCTGCAACGTGTGAAAATGTACCTTGGGGTTGTGAACCATAGTCAACTTTTTTTTTTTTTAATTGTCAGGGTGTATTTCACCTCGTTCGATTATTCATCTTGCCTATTGCATAGTTAAGGGAGGGGATGATGATTTATGTCTTTAACGATTATCTTAATTAGCGATTGCGAACGAGCCAATTGTTATGCAATCGCGTGATAACTGTATAGTACAATAATTACAGGGTCGGACAATTTAATTAGTGAATCAAATAGACCGTCTGCTTCGCCTAGATTATTAGCTGCAGGTACTATCGACTTTTCCAAGATCGATACACCCTGGTGAAAGAGTTAGCAGCTCGATAGGAAAGAGAAGCCATGATAACGCCAAATCTGTATATTTCTTTCAATTGTTCTTGCTTTAGCTCTATGATTTCTTAAAAAGGCCAACAAAAATTTTTATAAATAAAATTCAACTTTTTCACTGGCATCAATATGAAAATATAAATATCTTCTCAAATTAAGCATCCATCTATCCATCCGTCTCTCCCTGTCTATACCAGAGTCAATTCACGAGTCCAATGTATTTTTTTAAGGCCACTCGTCAAATAATGTAATTCAAAGCGAATCACGTGTGCCTTTGTAAAATCATGAATATATTCGGTAATACATATAGCGAAACAAAATGTAATTTCAAAACCACGCGCATGCGTGCTTTGTAAGAATTTTATAATTATAATTAATTTTTGTGCTTCAAATTAAAGATAGCCGGGCTGTGGATTGTCGCGCAGAGAATAAGGAAGTTGACGAAATAAAAGAAAAATCAGTCGGTAATGATCCGATGGTAATTATGCATACACGTATTACGTACTGGTAACCTTATACGCCTTTTCTATGTTGAATATATACATAGAGAAACCACCGAGTCGGACGCTGCCCTAACTATCAATTTCCGTTTTGAATTACCGAATGCATAATGCATGTGTACGCCGCTCATACGAATCTCCGGTCGATTCTGGAGCAAGCCGGAGTCTCCTCCTGTTGGAGCGTAAGAAAATCAGAATGGCCAATAAGGAAGATATAGCGGCGACAAGTCCTCTTTTCAATGCCGATAATCATAGGTAAAGTTGCGATCGAACCGTTGAGACATTGGAAGCGCAGCGAAAGAAAGAAAGAAAGAAAGATAAAATGAATCCGCAGTGAAAATTGGCAGTTGAAAACTAGAGCGTTGTCCTTGGTCAGACGTAATGGGATGGTGGAATTAATCGATCGAGAGTCAGAAGCAAACTAGCCGGGACTGCTGCAACTGGATAAGCTGGAAATCTCGGTCAGGCTGTCGTTGAAGGTTAGTTTGGTAGAAACGAATAAATTCCCAAGGTTACTTTTCGCTATCGAATAATTAAATAAATGCCTGACAATGTAGCTACAATGTAAAGGATAGACGAGTTTCGAAGGTTAAAGCCATAATGACAGTAAGAAAAATTCTTTAAGATTTTAAGGTTGAGAACCGTCAACTATGCGGGCATCCCTGGGCCCTTACGTAACGCGGGGCTGCACCCATTTTCGTGTGTTACTCTATATCAATATCTTTGCGAGAACGAGTCGTCGATATTCTCTCGGCACGATCGATATGACGTTAACGATTTTTGTATTTCAAAATTCACACAGAGCTTTATCTTGGTTGAGAATCACCAAAGCATCGTAGACGCACCAGAGCGACCTCGACCGTTATTTCAAATTTATCAAAGGCATTCGAAACTTTTCGATAGAATGTATTAACTCGAGGGATTACTTTACGAGGTTCCGTGTGCCATCGTTAACAGATCTTTGGATTTTCTTATCAGCGAAGCTCCACGTACTTTCAAAAGACATTTGCCGCCAGAAATTCATCTTTCCAACCTCAATCTCTAATTCTATTTCGCCCGCTTATTATCAACGGAACTGTCAGAATAATCCAGTAGAGAGGACTAAGACCACCCATAGTCACAGATATCGATTGCCTACGTCATTAATACTAATTAAATAAATTCTAGCACACTATCAGGCAACCTAACCAAACTTTAAATTCAAAGTATAATCAACTGTCAAAGAAATCAAGATATCAGGCACTGTGACTTGCTATTCGTGCTATAACCTGCTTATGTCAACTGGACGAATTTTCTCAGACCATCTACGTTAAAACAAGAGCTCAAAGATCGTTACTCTTTACTCCATAATTAAAATGGTTAAACAAAATTCAGTAACAATATCTAAACATACACAATCACTGTCTCTAACAGGGTCCTAAAGACCATCCAAGAGAGTCTCTCACTGTTTGTTCTACAAAAACCAGGGAGAAAAAGCTACCAAAATTCACACCGATCTTCATCCGGAGTTCCTAACAACGATACACGAGATCGATGACGAAGGAACAAGAGGGTCACGAACAGTCCCAATTATAAATAAGTATTCGACTTACCTCTGAGTACACGGGAGTATCGGAGGATATCGCTCTGAAGCACGTCGAACGAATACGTGAGGCAGGAACGAAGTGGCGCGGTCTTGGCTCTAGACTCTGGGCTCTGCTTCGCGACGGGTAGCCCTGTGCCCCCTCCCCATAGGGTACCATTAGGCTGACATGAGAATCATCCCCACTCTGGTAACGCTCGATCTCCCCACCTTGGCAAAATACACCCTTCCACTAAACACCTCCCCCACTTGGGAGACATTTCCGATTTGCTGATCACCACCTGGACCTCTCAAACGAACCACTGAACTCGCCTGTTGTATTACATCATGATTGCTCAGAATTTTGCACCCACACATGGCAATGCCTGGGTACGTTCCTCATATGTGATAACAGGTCCAGCAACATCAGAGGATGTTACAAGTAAAGACAATTGTTTGATTTTAAAAAGACATCTTTGTTTGAATTTCGTTAGGACGCTTTTTGATGCTGGGACAGAGTTTATAAGAATTTGAATTGAAAAGCTCGAGGAATTCCAAATTTTAGGAATAACAATTGATATTGTCGACATCCTGCAATTGATGGTAAAATGCCTTGAATTAATTCCACTTTATCAAATTACAGGTAAGATGTTATTGACTTTGAAAATAACGTAGTAATGATCCTCAGGCATGCTCCTCTAATTCCATTTGAACTTCGTTGGCAACCTTCTGAAAAACAGTTGGATATTTTTGAACGTTATACCAAACCTGTGCCAAATTTGTGATTTATATTAGCTGTTCCAACTGCTGACCAGCTACACGTAGATAATCCTGATCTTCTCAAGCGTAGCAAGCCAATTGGCTCGTCTTACCAGTGCAAGTTCAATTAACAACAAAAAAAAGTGCTCATCAATATTTCAAGAGTACATACAAACACATTCAGCTGATACGAACAACCACCTTAGACCCAGCTTACCACCGGTATCAAAATCATCAGGTCAAGTAACCTCAAATCTCTAATAAAACCGTTTTATTCAAATATATAAAATCATAATAAAATTACATGCTTACAATAATACATGCCAAAAAATAATCACTCCACGATATTCCAAGCAAAGTATTCACCTACACTCTTACACGATTACCTAATAACCACAGTCAGAAGTACGCAGACGTATTTTCCGGGAAATGGCGGAATTCCGGAAGGTGTAGGCTGTTACGAAATCAGCTGTGCGCCGGTCGCGTTGTTGTAGGTCATGTTAGGACTTACCTCGCCTCCATTCCCAGCATCGTGGCCTCTGTTGATGTCGAGGGGTAGGAAGAGCCCAAGGAGGGTGAGAGGGGTAGGTGGGGAGGGGAGGGGGAGGGGGGTTAAAGGTCACTTGAAGGTGGTAGATCAATACCAAACCCACATACCTACCATCCCCATCTGGCCAATAGGTATATCCGAAAGATCTAACCCACTCTGTCATTTTGTATGGATCAGACCTAATTTCAGTTTGTCTTAATCGAACATTTTCATTAATACATATTAGAACTTAATTGAAATTGTATTTAGTATCTTGTGATAATAAAGTGATGATTTTTTTTTAATACAATCATCGATAGATGCATCATTTCATTTTTTTTTGTTACAATATTATTGCCAATCGTTTTAACGATCAATTGCCAATATCGATTTCAGGCTATTCTAGTCAGATTATCGATCAACTTTGGTTAAAGCTTCCTGACCATAATCGTGAGGCTTATAGAAATAAACTGACTAGTCAGTGGGAAATTGTTGAAGATAATAAAAGTGTTGATAATAAAATGTACGTATGAAAATTTAGATTAAAATTTGTCTGATCAGATATATTATATATATATATGCGCAACCTTGAAAAGTGTAAAGTTCGTGATAATAGGTTATGTAATAATACAATAGTTAATATCATCATACAGTTATTATTATATTATCGTTGAAACTTTGTAACAAACGGTCATGGTCAAGGTCTCGGATCTCCCAATGAGAACCACTGACGTTAGATCATTCTCAGCGGACATCAATGCGTTTAAAATCGAAAGACTCTTTTACCACCTTGCTAGTGACTATTGCGTAACAGAGAAGAGTTTTCGTCTGATAGATATATTTGTTTTCCTCGAAAATTCGCGAACGCCTGCCAGGATTATCTAAGAGGAGTAAGTAGATGCCAACTTTAAAAATGTCACGTGCCGCTGAAAAATTTTTTTTTCTCCATTTTTCACTCTTTCCTCTTCCTTACGTCTGGTCACGCCTTTTATACTTGTTTTCGAGCATTCTCCCAGGAACATTATCGAAGTCCCAGCCTCGTGACAGCGAGGAGGGGGGAAACTTAAAAAATATTTCCCTGCACTTGAAATATCTGAAAATTTTTCCAGAGACTCGTCAAAACCGTTGCATTCCCAATATTTCATTGGACGTATTACTAAACTTAACGACAGAAGCTTCTTCTACGTATCCTGACGATCAGCAAACTTTATGTGGCAATGCTTACTCAGTGGAGTATCAGGTGCTCCGTACAAGGAGATTTCAACTTCGCGCCAGTGATAACGTTTATATCTTTCTTCTGGACGATACGTTATTTTTTTTTTTTAATGGGTTTAGTTCATACTTTGATAACTGCTTTCGTCACTTTTCGTAATTCGTAAGTCGCCCGGTGCATTCGTTGGAACTCTTGACGAGGATATCCTGTGAAATAAATAATGTCATTTGCAATCCTTATCTTGTCCGGGAATCCTTATTAACTTGTACAATACTTTTTAGGAAGATCTCGGACATGTTCTTCAAAGACGTAGGATGCTTCCTGGTTCAAGCTGTCCAGTCCCAGTTAACGTAACGCGAGAAAGTTAGACTCGTATGACTCACCGAATAATTGAAGAGATAATTGTCGTGGCTACCGGCACGTATGCCACCTTATCAAATATATTCCCCGTGTTAATAACCAATGAGTATTATTACGTATGAGAAAATTTTCATTTTACGAATCAGTGTAAGAATCAATTACCCATACTCGTAATGACATTTAGTACAGAATTAGTAATTAATGGTAAACACAATATAATGACAGAAGAATTAGGATGATTAATTGAAGTTAGTAAACAAAGATAAGAATGATCCTCATATATTTACTTTTATTCCGACAATTATTCTAGAAACTGAGTTAGTCGTACCACATTTTTCAGGCATTAAATTATTAATTCAAATCACGATCGGGTCTATCGATGTCATAAAAATGTACAAACTAATTTTTATATTTAAACGGTTACCAAGCACTTACGTCACATCCAGGGTAAGCAAAGATACATTTAACAAACATGGCGTCGAAATGTATGAAGAAGGACAATAGTCAAAATCAACACTTAAATTTAATATCTTAGACGCCTAGACAGTGTATATTTATAAATATACAAGTATGTTAAGTAAATAAAGAAAATTCTAATAATTAAAGTCAATGCAGTCTGTTATATAATCATAAAATGTATTTAAAGGTTGATAAATCGTTTCGGGACTAATGTAGTAGTTCTTAAAGCCGCAAGAAGGCGCGTCGATCGATTGTCGCTAGTTCGTGTATGGCGACAAAACTCAGCAGAGACCAGAAAGGTTAACGTGACTCATAATGGCTTTGCAAATTTAAATTGAGTATCGACAGCCTACGTACGTATGTCTAGTTTACTCTTTATTTCTCTATCCAACGGGGAGCAACGTACTGCGCTTAGCAACACGTACATACATGACAAGACCCACTCACCAAGTTGAGAGTTCGAGACTATAGAATAAGCTTCTACAAGGTGTTCCTATAGGACTTGGTACAGCAGCTGCAGATAAAAACAGTACAGGTAATGCTTTATTAGTTTCTACGTAAAGCCAACGGATAAGATAATAAATTTTACAAGGATCGCTATTGTAGTAACAGGTTATCTATCTTAAGTCAGTGTAAAACGTAAAACTTCATTCGGCCGATCGTAAAGTCTCCATGTGATTGGTTGACGGACGTGACTTTCACATTTGAAAAATTAGTCGCGCTTCTTCCTTTTAATTAATATTTTTTTACTAGATTTTTCATCCACTTATAATGGCCAGTACTGTGCTCAGTCAATTAGATCTTGTGACTCACAGTCAGCAAGGTACATTGCACTTCAGCCTACAGACTGGTAGACCTACTTAGCAGAAGCCCAAGGTTTACAGTTACCGTCTGAAAAAAAAAGTGAGACCCAACAGAAATCTAGTATTGTATAATTTCGAAGTAAATCAATGAAAAGCAACTCCATGCAATGGATTTGATCTTTTATAAGAATATTCAAGCCGACTCTTTCTCCACTGAGTTGCTCTCAATGGCTGTAACTATTGTTAGAGAACAAAAAGGAAAAAGATTAATATTACAATGATTGCATTTAAAAACGGAGTGAGTAATTAAATAGTAATTTTTTATTTCTTATTCTCAGTTCAATTTATCTCGATCAAGCAGTCTGGCAGTGCTGATAGTATTAAGATTTTTTATGTTCTTCTGTAAATGCAATGGTCGCTTATCATTTTTATCAGACAGATAAGAACGAGCTTCTCAGTATACGACGGGGAACCTTACCTTTCGCGAATTGACGTACAAGTCTTAGGTTATGATGAATTTATCATATCGTCCTACCTTTTCTCCTGTGAATTCTTTTGGAACTCATCCACGCATGAGTTACTGCCTATAAGGGAACTTGGGCCCAAGAAGAAACCTGTTTTCGTACAGTCATTGGCTAAGAAAATGGACTCTTTTAAAGACAGTAGACTCTCCTTGCCAACCTGCTAGGAGGAGATACCACGCGAAGCGTATATCTTTATTTAGAATCGATACAAGAACAATGGTATAGAATTAGAAATGAGATACTAAAGCGAATATACGTGGAAAGATATAATATCTTGCACATTGATACAATATCAGATCGATAATTCAGCACATACAAAGAGTCCACGTGTATCACTTGCATTTATAATTTTTATTTTCAAAAACAGCTGCGCCTACCAGTAACACGTCAGTTTTCTACTGCTTTGAGATACTACGAATTTTGACAATCACTATAGATATTACAATCCTTTATATTTAGCAGGACCCAGACTCGTTGACGACTATCGATTCGAGATTTGGAGATCTAAATATATTTTTAGAACGACGCGGGGAATTCGACCCCAGGTTACTATCCACGTTGGTTGCTAAGCAGGAATATCGCGCGGTACAGTCAACCGCAGAAGGGCAGATTCAAAAGTGAACTTGAATAACACGTTATTGAGTGTGTTTTTTTTACTTTTCCATGCTTTCAAAATGTCCGCATACTCCGTGCACGTTGCCAAGGCGTTAATTAAATATAATTGTATAAATTTCATATCCGCTCTTAATTAACCTTGTTAACTTAATTAGTTTAGCAACAAATAAATCATACGATTCAACCGATGGATTGGTGTGAATTAAAAGGAAAAAAAAATCGTCACGATCGACGGCCATGTGCAGCATTGCATAAAACTTGGGCCCATTTATGCAATAGGAAATAGGGTTTTGCTTGCGAGAAGAAAATAAATTTCCTGCACGACTTTGCAATCCCTGGATTACTGTCGATTCCTCCGCATTCGATCGGATCGATTGAATCGATTTGATTTGCCGGTCGAGCGACGCTGAAGAATTTATTTTTCGCGTGGATCTTTGCACTACGTTTTTGTATCATTCGTAACAATGTTCATGATATTTTAACAATGAAATTTGTAATACCTACTCGTGCCATTTGCCACCCTCGAAACTCAATTACTTGTTTACTTGTTGTGTCTACGCTTGGCTTTAGTCAAAATACTTGTTTAAACCCACGGCTGACCTCAGGGTTAACCTCGCTGGTTGGCAGAGATCAGTCGAGCGGACCATAGAAATCATATGGACCTTCGAGGACATTTTGATACAGTTAAAAACTGTATTACCCGTTACATTTTATTATTTATACGATAATTTATTATTATCATAATTGAATAGCCAATTAAATTTTTACATTGACAAGTCGTATGTTTACGATACTCTTTTACGAAAAATCTGGAATTTTCGTAAGAACATTTTAATAATTAATTAATCAGTCGGCAATCAGCCAATCGTGTCGGAACGGTTATTGACATCCTTGAAGAATCGAGGTCGACGCTTAAAATCTTAATTATTTTATTTTCAGAAAATTTCAGAATGTTCATTAAAAATTTACTGGTTTCTGCTGCGTCCAGGAGAAATAGAAAAAAAAATCTTAAATTTATTTTGCATAAAGTTCGTTGTACTCGGGTGTCTGCTTGTGTTCAAATTTCTCTAGTTATACAACTTTACATACAGTATAGTTAACTATGCCAGTCGTTAGGACTACTCGACTGTACAAAAAAAAAAAAAACTTCATTCTATACTTAGACTTACGTTGGTACGTTGACACGTCCGATTGCGTAAAACAGGACGCTGTCTTTTGAAAGTTTTTTTTTTTAAATTTCAGCAAATCTGTCAAAATGACGTTTCGTCGTTCATTAGCCCATCTGTCATCTCTGTTGTCAGTTGCGAATCCATATTGGCATTAATTCCTTTTGTAATGCGAATAAACAATAGCTTGATACAAATATTCATACAGTTGATCTCGAATTATTTTTTTTTAACCGATGATCGAATTGTACCAAGAAAATAAATCAGGCAGACACTTGCTACTTATGTAAGAATATAAAATAACAATTGTTTTCAAGGAGGATTCCTTAGCTATGATGATATCCGAGGTCGAGTAAATTGGCCCACGACAAAATAAGTTTGGTAACAGGTGACTTCCGGCTACCTCGACAGCTGCCGCAATAAAACGATGCCAAGTCAAATAAAGAGGAATTTTCCAAAAATTTTCTCCCAATCCTCAGCTCCCGAAGCTTCTTTTACAGCTGAAGCCAGAAACTGCACTTCAGACTGTTACGTAAGTTATTAGAAAATTTTATCATAATTATTGACGCATTAAAAAATACACAGCGATTAGAATGTACTTGTTTATTTATTTATTCAATTTTCTTCGCAACGTCTAAACGCCTGGTACGTTACGTCTACTTAACTGTGCGGCGTCACGGAGAACTCGACAAGAGGAGACCAAAATATCACATAGCCAGATGCATTGAAAATACTTTTCCATGTTTTTTTTTTCCTTCATTTTGTGAAAGAAAATCTTCAAAGTACAGTACACGCCAAAACGGCAGAGGGTTAAAAATTTGTTTGGACACTATTGAGTATTGGAATAAAAATATTCATAAAATTTTGCGAGTTACTGTTCATTGGATTACGGTTAGACAGTTAAAATAATTCTACGAGATTTTTATCGGGTATGATAACGTTGATATGTATAGTCTTATCGGTGAAAGATATACAGGTATATATATCCAGTCGATTGTATCAGTCAAAAGTTTTGATTTTCAGATAAATTCTTCTCGTTCAACCAAATGGATAAGGTCTGACGTATGGATACAGGATTCAATTTATGAAACGCGCTATATACTTGGATGCATTAATGGCGACTGCTTTTATCCTTCCGCTTAATATAGCAGTGCCTTGGGATAAACTTCGTAGAGACTCGGTTAGATTTACATGGTGGAAGCATATCCTGCTTTGCATGAGAATGCTCTTCAAGCAAATTGCGGATGTATATCTTAGGCATGGATGCGCCATAGTCATTCGTACGAGGAATATTGGATCTGATAAAAAGAAAGTAAAAGTACGCTTGGATGGTAAAAAAATCAGTAGCAGAACGATAAAAAGATTTTTCGTAAATTTAAAAATCTTCCATACCCTTTGACGGTATTAAAAAATCAACTGCGAGTTTCGATCGAGGAAACGTCTGGTAGTCGAATTATCACACGTCGTAGGCGTCGATCGTGACTCGTGCTGATTGCATAAAGAGTTATGAAATTTTGTCAGACGATCCTTAAGATCCTTCTGGAAAAAAATTTTGAGGTTAGTTTTAGTGTCCGCTTGACTTTAGTTATTTGATAGTAGAATTTTAACCTCTTTGCAGTATGTGGAGTTATCGGTGAATCTTGTAAATGATAAAGACAGGTACGTCCGTTATTGTTTTTTTTGGGTACCCATAATGCTCGCAGGATTTTTCGACTGTGCTGGGCTCTGTGTGCCCAGAGCCCGACGACTCGAAGCAGAAACTATGCAGCTATTTTGGAGCTCGAGGGTTCGCTGTTGTCGGGCCGAGTTTCTGTCCTCTACCAGTTGGGTAGTCGGAGCCGTTTTGAACTAGAGTCCCTGGATGTCTGGATTCGAACTACCATATCGAAACCGATAAAAATCACTAGGACACCGTGACGTACGTTTTTGCTTTATTTTCGAACGAATGATATATCTACATGTGGATTCACGACTTTGATTCTAGGTGTCAGCTAACTCGTGTGCTTAACGGATCGTTTGGATATTTGAGATAAAAATCCCCAACCTAGACAGGGTCTATAGCTGTTTGGAGGTGGAGGCTCGTCTTGCAGCGTTTCTGTTTAGCTATGTCATTTTCAGCAGATGTCCTCTTTTATTTTCCACTGCTAATTCCATCAGGCTCGCAAGGTGGACTGACCTCTGGACGATTTTGTAGAGCGCCGAGACTCCTAGTACTTTCAGACAAATAATATTCAAACGTCGGATTCACCTGGATATTTCTTTTACGTCGTTTCACCATTTTCGAATCTTCGCTCGTTATCTTCTTCATCGTTATGCTGCAATTCAAAATTAAATACGACGTACTGATTTTGGTTTTAATTTTGATCCGCACTCAAAATTACGTCTATACTAATTTTACTGGTATTATTCGTAGATATGATTATTTATAGAGATAACGAACATTAATAGATTCAGTGGTGTATAAAAGTTTACGGTCAATTTACACTGAATCGACGTTTTAATGGATAATTACACTTATTAATTTGAAGACGTGTATTATCGATTAATAAAAGCAGCCTGTAGAAGGGCAACCCGCTATACACGCCTGTACCGCGTATAGATGTCACTAGTGAGTGAACCTAGACTGCATACCGTGCGTAGGTAAAGTAGAAATCTACAGTTCGGTATTCGATACATAACCAGTGATCGATATGGTCAGTTTTTTAAATGTTTTATACAGCTAGTAAAACATATAGAATTTGTTTTAATAATATATATATCTGTTTAAATTACAATTAAATCAAAATACGTAGCGCTTATGATTTTATTTCTATAAATTTTTCTCGTCAGAATGAATCACATTCCACAAGTTCTAGCTGACGTTCCGATAAAACGCGAGGGTGCAATTAAACATTTTAGGGTGGCTGCGGGTCGCGTGTCAGTTCAGGTCATTCTAGCCAGCATGACTGAAGTGGGAAAGCATATGGTTTCTATACGGGACACGAGGCCGAAGGGTGAATGGTATAAGAGAAAAATTTTAAGGGTGCTACATGCCCTGAAACATTTCTAACCTCAATGGTTAATAGTCAAATTGATACATGATCCATTAACGTCACTTGCTACGGTGATTTATTTGAATGTTATATTTAACAATTAAAAACTATAATTTTATACTTTATAAACAATAATAACGTGCATATTCAAAATACCCTATAGTCAACGAACGTCCCATATACGAATATTTTTTTGTCGAGATTCATATCGAATTTCAATTTTTTTTTTTCAGAAAAGATTTCCCCAAAAATCCTATAGCACGGACAGCCAGATTTATAGATTCCATGGAAACTTTCCCACCCGCAGCATTCGTACGTCCATGTGTGTAATCTTATGCGGGATACGAGAAGACCGAGGACCAAAACATTGTGAGAAATTCGATTCACCGTGTATAACCGTTCTCACGAAATATGTGGGTCTCTATACGTGGACTCCTATCCTTAGCCAATAAACAATCAATACAATCGATCCGAGCAGAAAGCGAAGGGGAAAAGTCATGCGTATGTCCCAAAATTTCTCACAAGGTAATCCGTGCACAATTTAATTACCATCCGCAATTAAAGCATATAAAAACTAAAACGTAATTTAACGATTGAATCGTATATAATAATATTTCAATTTTTTTTTTTTTTCTGAACCACCCAGTACGCCAGTGCCAACGTAGGAATGGCAGACGGATGTCGAAGCGTCGGGTTAATAAGGATACTACGTCATTGCATGACGCTATCAAATTTCATCTCGTAAAATGCAAAGAGATCATTCAGCGGAGACGTTTAGAAAGAGTTCAGCATCTACGTTGAGTTGAGTAAAAAAAAAAGTCAATGAAAATTGGATAGAGAAAGAAGATGGCTGCCATCCAAAGACCAAGGAAATTCATTCGGAAGATCCTATGGTTTCTCAATAACGTTGACGAGCATTGATAACGAGCTTTGGATATGTATTCTTACACTTTCGTGATTGTATCCAATGAAAAAAATTAACTACCAGTATATCCGACGATCTGCCAAACTTATGTGACGATGACTAAGTGTCCGTTTCTATTTGTAGTATTCCTGAGGTCTCACGCCACCTCGAGACACACGACGTGTGGGACGACGCAGGGCTACCAGTTTCATACGGGCGAAGAAAAACTTTATTACACGATCTTCGTCCTACCCCTTGCCATGGGGGTAACATTATCCACGGGAACAATCCTGGCTAATATTCCCTTTGGGTACGGCGGACCTTACAGCCGCTACTGTTGATACGTGGGAAAGGATCATGAAAAATTTTTTTTTTTTTATTCAACGTACAAATGAGATTAACGACAAGTGTCAGGAGCGTAGGACAATTTGCACTGTTGGCCGTTTTGAGGTTAATTTTTTTTTTTTTTTTCAGTACGTCCCTGTGGCTGCGGCACATGTCAAAGAGGGTCGTAGATGATACTTTGAGAAATATCAGCGAACGGGGAAGATGCGACATGCGGTTCAGGAGCGTAGATATAGTAAGGGAACGGAGGTTCCCCGTCGCCTTCGTGCAATTATTCCCAATTGAGCCAATTTAGATCAATTGACGTTAACTCGCTCAATTGGCAGGCCTGCTAGTGCGCTGCGGGCTCACGGCAATACTCACCATCCTGACGGATAAACCAAGAGGACTCTTTCGTAAGATTCCAAAAAGGGATACAACGTTTTGGTCATTGCGAACTACTCCAATGACTTTTCTCAGCTTGTTTATGTTAAACTGTCTAATTTTTATTGCAAGGTCGATCAAATTTTTAATACGAATATGGCAAGTGGTTCTTGTTTTGAAAAATAGGATTTTTAGGGTGCGAGCTATTGTTTCTTAAAACTGAACTACATGGAGGAAGAGGTCGTTGAACTGAAGTTTTAGTGTTTTAATAGAAATTTGTCGACGTTCATAAATTTGATGGATCGTCTTTCAATTTATTTAATTTATTCTTAATTGCTATTTAAATAATTTACACAGTTCAATGGTCTTTGGTATGAAATTTGAAGTTAGGTTATCGATGGTTGAATTTATTGAAAATATTTAACAGCAGATTCGGATTATCCAAGTGTGAAAAATCTTAAGCATTATCAACTAGTGTAATGGAAGGGAAATAGGAGGAGTCAGGTATGCGTTAGTATCTCCCACTCGTGACACTGAGGTGGGGATGGAATATAGCTGTCATTTTTTTTTCTTTCTTTCCTACGCTATATTACAGTCATATACAGTACGAGTGATAAGTAAACAGATGCATATATGTAGATAATGAGAATAATGATAAGAATTCGATAAAAAGACTAATTCCGATTACCGTTAAAAATATTCGTATCTCTATTTGTTGGATTAAATATAATAAAAAAAAAAAACTAGATTTTTCACAAATAAGAAGATCAGCGCGATATGAAAATCACAGGACAAATTGTTTATAATAAAAAGAAACGAAAAAACTTTTCACTGGCACGTCACGTTATCCAAATAATCCAATATACAGTTCAGATTATCGAAGAGCCCTCGGAGTCGTTCGGGAGTTCTCGGTAGAGTTCGGATTTTCAAATTCGATATGGCGCGCGAGTATATTACCACTTGAAAACGTACACGATAAGGATCTTTGAGCGTTCACGAAAACCTGACGTAGCACATTGGTAAAATAAATTAAGCACAGATCGGGAGAAATTTTGCGAATGATAAACTTAGTCTCACTGCACGATGGTCACTTCCGGTATAGAAGGTGAAATTTTTTTTTTTTTTAAGGAACCAAAATAACGAGCGAGGGTCAGTGCAGGAGGCAACCCGGTACTGCAGTCTGCCATCACCGGACCTTCACTTATATCGTCGCTCGGCTAATAACGCTAGTAATGTGATATGATTAGCTTAGTTGAGTTCAGTTTAGTTCGTATTCGTTCAATTTAGTGGTTCGTCGGCAAAATCACATCGAGTTAAACCCATTTAGGCCAGTTAAGTTGCCGACTTCGGTCCGGTGCTCGCTCCTATGCAGATCTGCAACCCTGAAGTTGGCTACAGAAATCGAGATTCGACTATCGATATATCGATCTCAGCACGCTGAACTGTCGAACGGCAGATCCGCCATGTTGGTTTGGCGAATGCAGGTTGATAAGAGATTGTAAAAATCTTGACAGATCTTATACGTATTTGGCAGACCTGTTTGAATTCAAAGCATAACGGTATTATAATTATCGAATTCTTCGTTAAGGCTGTTTACATGTGATACAAAGAGGTAGCAATGTTATCGATGATTTGAAAAGGCATAAAACTAACCTTTAAGCGAGGAAGGATCAGTATCGCCGCGCATTCGCGGACCAATTAAATCAGCGCGCTCGAGGCTAATTAACGCGAATGAAATTAGCAGTTAATACGCGCGTACACATGTGAATGGGGGTAGTTTGATTGGGCCAATTCGAGGCAATTCCTGGCGATTGCTGGTTTCATTGAGGCTGCGCTTAAGAGCCTCAGTGCCATGCTGCCGGCCAACGGACATGGATCGCTTCGACGTGTATTTGGTGCTGACTTTCATTGACGCGTATCGGAAATCATTTTATCGGCAATCGCGATCGATCGATTATCGAGAGTAGGTGTGATCGATTTCTTTTTTTTTTAGAAACACGTGAATACTTGGTAACTTAATTTGAGGACTCGGTGTGATTCTACGTGTGCGACGACCGGAAGCACGCGAGTTCGCAAAACGGAAATGACTTGTGTTGCTGCTGTTCAGTTGGTACCTGAATTAATTTCGTTTAGAACGTCGTTCTTATTTTTGAAATTAATGTAAACTAGTGTTTTACATGGATAATATATTATACTTAATGCTTTTGTATGAATATTGTCAAATGATAAGAAAATTTCATTAGGATTGGGTATAGATTGGATTAAGATAAGCGATTATGATTTTCGAAAATTTTTCAAAATTCAGTCCACAGAAATTACGTGTTACGCAAGGGAGGATATTTTGATAATAATAAATGTTAAAAGCTCAGCAAAGTTTTTGTTAATAAAATATGTATTACGATAAAACGAATAATTTTGTATGACAAATATATGTCGGGAATTGTGCGAGGAATAGCGGGTGTATGAAATAAAACTGGAATTGACGATACACGCTTTTATTGAAATTCCTTAATTATTTATATACCATTACAGGATTAATTATCTATAAGAATATATTACGGGGTTAGGTTACTATACTATTCCTAAGTAATTGTACGCGTATCTCTACTTATATCAGTTTTGCTGTTATACGTATACACGATATCTTCGTGAATGATAAGCAGGTGAATATAAATTTCGAAAATTGCCTTAAATTGATATGGAAGAAAAAGAAAGAGAGAAATTATTCTCAGTGAAATTTTATGCGAAAATTTGGTCCATGATCTCTCGAAGCATCCCTCTCCCAATTCTCTGGCCCGATCTTTGGCATTGTCCAGCTTCACTGTATCACTTATATTACCAAGCTTCCTCCCTCTTCTACCGAGTGAATTTCCACCATTGGAGCAATGCGACGAAAGTCACGAAGAAGCAGAGAAGCCGGCGATAGCGTCAGAGAGCTGCGACTCCCGAAGAGAGGCTGGTCTCGGCCCGCATATCGCTGACCAATCCGAAGTAGGCAGCACCGAGGGAGAGACGCCGATTGGTCGGTTCAGTAGTGTGGGGGCAGAACCCGCTGGTCTCGTTAAAATATAAATGTGTGTGAGTATAGAATGATTAGCTCAGTTCGCCGATGAGACGAGTGACCGTACCGGACGGCACTCCGCGACTGCAGGATCAGTCGAGCAGCAAGGTCCGGCACAACTAGTTCACTTCGTTAACTTCGGTTAAAACTAATCAAAATTAATCATAACCGCAACAATTGATCGCAATTGGTTCAGATTCCATTACGCGGTGCGGCAATCATCCTCATTTTTGCATAATTGCTTAAGTGAACACCCCTCCCGAGCAGTGCACCAAACCCCAAAAATCGAACCCACGTCGCTTTTAACTTTTACGCCGAGCCACTTGGAACCTTTACCTGTACGTGATTGACAGCACTGACAACCACCACCTCTAGCCCACCTGGATCCTCATATCAACTTCAGCATGGAGGGTGGACCGTTCGACGATCCAATATTTTCTGAATTTGGTGGCAGGGGTGGTACTGGAGTTCATAGTATCCAAGTTATGCTGGGACTTCACGGCGGTCATCATGCCGGTGACCTTATGCCACCCGGAGGTCATCTTCATAAGCTCGATTCATCGAACAGTCCTCCGCCTCATCATCAAGTTACACATCATCATCTTCAGCAGCAACAGCAGCAGCAGCAGCAGCAGCAGAAGGAGCTCAAGGAACTTGAACTTGCCGGCATGTACGCGCCTCTTCCTCAGGCGCAGGACGTCACCACGTCAACATCCACACCAGCCACCCCAACCTCCACGACCCTTCAGCAGGGATTGCAGATCAGCAATTCGTTGAAGAGGAAACCTGATGATCCTATGAACGCTCTTGCTCCAGGTACAGAAAGAGAAAATTGGCTTTTTAATTACTCACCGACTTAGATTTTTCATTTTTCATTGTTATCTTGCTTAAATTTTCATTTAACGTTACCTTCAGTCTGTTGTCGTGTCGTGATTGAATTTCTTGAAAAATCATTCAATTATGATACGTTAATCAATCTCGATATTGATAAATAACCATTCTCGTCCCCTCTGCTATCTTCTGTAATAATCAGTGCAAATCAGGAACAAATTGATGACTTAACCAGCTAAACAACTCTAATTGCTCAATGGCCATACGTACTACGGACTGCAGTGTATCGCGGAACTTCTAGAAGTTCAGATAGGAAGACTCGAGACGAGCTCGCTTGTGGCTTGAAATTTATTGGGATTCGATTAATTGGTAATCGTAAAATGAGTTTCACGGGAACGATGGAATATATAAAAAATTCATTCGATATATCAGATAGAGAAAAATAGGAAATTACGATTTGGCATTTTTATGTCAAATTTGGATTAGTTCGGTGTCGAAAGTTTTTGTGCTGATTTTTTGCCGATAAATTACACAAATTGATTCGGTACGAGTGATTAAAGATTAACGTGAACTTGGTGACTTTTCAGTGAGCAATGAGACTCAGCCTGCCAAAAAGGATTCGAAAAAGAAGACTGATAATAATGGAATCAAGAAAAAGAAAACGAGGTGTGTATGATTTTCCTCATTCTTTTTTATCACCATTCAAATTCCATTGTTACGGAGGAATCAAATTCCACGTGTACGTAAAATTTGGAATTAACATGAGGGTCCCCTATAGCGCCGCATGCCTTCACTTTTTACCGCGATGGTCACGCAGGGCTAAATTGTTCGACAAAACGTAGACGACATGTGGTCAGTTGAACTTTTTGTTACGTACGAAATGGAACATTTAGATCTTTTCGATAAGCTATTTTCATCCAGATCCGTTTTGTAGCCTAATATATATATACTAATGCACTACGAGGGAGGCCATAAGACCGTTGGCTTTACTAATTTTTTGATATTAAAAAAAAAAGAAATTCAAACCCCCAATCTGTTTTTTGTGAACGCGAATATCTAGAAAATAAAATTAGGTCGCGTTACAGCATTGAGTTTGGCATCGTCTGCAGACGTGACCTTGAGATTAACCTCGATTGACCTTAGTTTGACATCAATTACCCCATTGGACGCGTGTAATTTTTTAGATTTTCAAAATCTCCGAACCCTGCGAAAGGAAGACGATAAATCGAGCTCAAAAAGATTTTATAGAGATAACAAGTTTCTGGGTAGTAAAAAAAAAACTAATTTTCAGAACAACCTTCACGGCTTATCAACTAGACGAATTAGAGCGAGCCTTCGAGCGCGCTCCTTATCCAGATGTATTCGCGAGGGAAGAGCTGGCCCAAAAGTTGGGCCTGTCGGAATCTCGAGTCCAGGTCTGGTTTCAAAATCGTCGTGCAAAATGGCGCAAGCGAGAGCCACCGCGCAAGACAGCTGGTTACATGACGACAGGATCAGCCAGTCCCAGTTTGACAGGATCTTTCACATCTCTGAACAACAGCCTGAACCCGTTTACATCGCCAACGACGGCGGCGGCACCTCCCGACGCTTGGGCGTACTCAACACCCTACGACCTGGCGCCGCATTTGAATCTCCTGAGTCCATCCAATTCACCTTACTCGAACTCTTTCGGTGGTCCAAGTAATAATGGTTCTGCATATTCATACGCGACCATGTTACCCCAGCACGACACTTCGCTCTTCTCGACGCCATCTGGCAACACCATGCGCGTTCACCAGGATTACATGAACGCAAACAATAGCCCACCGCCACCTTTGACCCGTGGCGACTACCAGACAATGGTAAACACTCACTCCCCACCAACTCATATGACTGGCTCCATGTCGGAGGATGAACATCAGCAGAATAAACAGTTGGATTACGTAAGTGGTCTAAGCCCGGCAGAAAAGTATCAGCACGATCAGGCTGATTATTCCCAGCAGCAGGACCAGAAGCAAGAGTACGGTATGCATTCGCCACCCGGACGTCAGGGCATCAAGGATCAAGTTTTGATAAAGAGCGAACCGACAAGTCAGCAGAGTTACGTCCAGCTGCCTCCTTTTTTGAACTGACTCGAACCCTCGGGTTCGGGTCTAGATTTTACAGTTGACGCTCTACGTGTTACGTACTCTTGACAGTACTTTTATTTTTATTCAGACGTTATCATCCCGTACGATACTATTGATCGATAACTTGGTAATCTTACAAATTTACCCTATCGGAGAATTGAGCGTGAGTTTTTTTCTTCTTCTTGGAGATCCAAATCTCGTATTGGGGTTTTTTAGTTTTAATTTAATGTCCTTCGCTACGAAGTTCTTTACTGAATCCTCATTGTCGATCTTGTTATCGGTCAAATGATACGTCGTCTGCCAGTGCCTTATCAAAAGTGCAGGGATCGGAGTTACCGGTTTTATCGTGCCTCGCGTGAAATTGAGCGTTGCAATAATATTTGATTCTCTCTTTACTCTTGTCTTATACCTTATGCATTTGTAGAACATCCTTCTGTAAATTAGTTAGCGTTAAGTCACTGCAAGCTTATTTTAGTGGGCATTATCTCTTTTGACTCTACAGCAGATCTTAATGATGAATATTAAAGTACGTTTTGAATTTATTCGTTACACCTTTTTTTCTTTTGTACTTGCTTTTAGTTGTACGATTACTATTCATTTATGCTCATAATAGATTTTAATGATTTGGTTTGGTAGAAATAGTCCTTTTCTATGCTGCTATCATTCCAAAATGCTCGCTATAGTCATCTATGCCAAAAATCCTACTGATAAGAAATAAACTTATGTGAAATTGTATTACCGTTAATCAATCCATTCGACATGATTCAAAATCGTTCGTACATGGCGTCTCAACGTGCCTTAGCAGTATAAGTATGAATCTTAATAAAAGTTATGTCCCATTTTGTATTGTATACTCCTTTTTAATAAAACTTAGAAGAGATACAAAGTGAATCATTGAATAATTGTAGAAGTTTCGTTCTTGAAAAATTATTGAGAACTTGTTTTATTTTTTATTCATTTTTTTTGTTTTAATACTGACGATTGTCAGATATCACTCAAAGGTAGAGGAGAGCTGACAGGAATTATCCAAGATCAATGAATACAGTAAATATTAAAATGATAAAACTCTATTGTGTATCATACAAAAAGTATCGATGCTCTAGTCGTTTGAAGCGTACTTTAATTTACGAAATCATTTTTTTATGATCCCATACTCCCGACCTATAATTTAATTTCGAATTCGTTTCTTCCGGTATCTCAGGAACTTCAACGTAATCGTGAATAATGTTATCATTGAAACTTTTTGGATCCATAGGCAATCCATCTAAAGATAACGAGCCATGTCTGTCGTAGGAAAACGATTTCTTCGATATACGTAACTGAAAGTTTGGCATGTCTTCGGTCCAAACGCCGTCTCCAGAGAAGTGATAATCCTTCTCTATGTAATAGACAGCCAAATTTAAGATATCATTGGGAGATAATGATTCAACATTAGAAACTTTACATACTCGTGCTTTTAGTATAGCAGCCTGGACAGTTTTTCTGAAACATCAAACGATAGATAAAGCTAGCTGAAAATTTAGTTGCGCACAATCAGATATGGTGTTATTGAAGTAATTAGACTTAGAGAATTCGATTAGAATAAATAGTGGTCTTACAATGGATACAATAGGATGTGTACACTGTCAAAAATTTGTTGGGTTGTATAAATCTTGCTAAGATACTGATATACTTCATCTATCGATTCCACGGGGATGAAACGCCAATTTGGATGCCTTGACAATTTCTTTTTCAAACTCCTCTTGTTCTGTCCCAGTTTCGCTTCCAAGTAATATAATACATCGTGAAACTTTGAACCATCTACTCTTTCCTTTGTAAATCTGAAGAATGATGTATAAATTATTAATTTGTTATATTTAGTGCTACGTTGTAGATCTTAAGTTTGATAATATTAGTACTTTTCGAAAAACTGTTTACTACTCAGGAGCGTTTGAAGACTAGCAGGCTTCAAATTTATTTCTGTAAGATACTCGAGACGTAATTGTGTTGAATTTCGATAGTGAACCAAGCGTAATATTTTAGGATGGTTGATCAGTATACTGAATTGTGGAGTGTCCAATATATCCTTAAGTCTTTGCTTCACCGTGTCAGTACTCAGTGTAAAAATTTCTGGACATTTTTGTATAGATATATCCGGGACTCCAGACATTTTTAGTATTTCCGTTGTCTCTAGTATTTTCTCCACTTTTATCGTTAAAAGTTTTGGACATTTTAAATAAAATGAACGTATATCTGATCCAGCTAACGTTTTTATTGCTAGTCCTTTTTTTACATTCTCAATATTACTGTACAAAAGATAATTGTGCTTTCGTATCTGAAATGTCACAGTGATAAAATATATGTCACTGTTATTTATACAAAATTTTGATTTCCTAGGTTTGAGAACGTAAGTGAAGATACTTACTTTTGCTAATGGTAATCCTACTTCGTCTAGTAAGAACTTGAGTGTTTCATGCATCAGAGTAAAACTCTTCAACTGCAATCTTGGATACGCAGATAAAGACTTTTGTAACTCTTTATCTGACATGTGAAATGTAACACGCATGTAATATTTTAAACATTCTCTGTAGCATTCCTTTACAGTCATAATCTCTGATGTGTTTTTCATATATATCTCTTGCGGTGGATTTTCAAACAAGGTTCTCAATAAGTTTTCCGCAATATTCACAGATGGATTGATTCTGACATATGCCTTAAATATATCAACTGGAAATTTCATCATCTGAATAAAGCTGTAAGTATAAAGGTTTAAATTCAATTCCTGCAATACTTTTATAGTTTATAATCATATAAAGTATTTCAGAAAGTTTAACGCAAAAAGGAAAGCAGATCTATCAGCCAGATTAACTAATGGAAGCATAGAACAAATGTTAACTGTACACTAACTTTCTTACAAAATCTCCTTGTACAACAGGTACACCAAATTCCTGAAGGAGAACGATTCTATGACGCAGAATAGATGCATGTATCTTTAACACTTCAGCATTTATTAAAATCGATTCTTCGCAATCATTCACCTCCTAAAAACAATATCACAAGTGTATCGTATATAAGATAGTAAGCTTATTGTTTCTTACTCACCGAAATGTTAACTTACTTTAAATACTTCGCAGGATTCAAGAATCTGATCTTTGGGTATTAGTAATATGCGATAATGTCGTCTCAAAATTTCTGCTGCTACATTCTCTGAAATCTTGAGACTGGACACCAAAATGTGTTTATATTCTTCAGTCGTTTTTGAAGATGAATTACGAAAATGGGTTGGATAAAATATCAATCGCTTCATTGTATTCCGAAGAAGTATACAATTCCTGCATGTTCTTGCAAATTTGAACATTTTTCATACTTCATATCACACTACGTTTAATGCACAGATTTTTATTATGTTATGTTATAAGCTGCTTAAATGTAGGTTATGTCACATTATTTTAACACTTCTGTCGACGCCATCTGTAACTTCCCATGTGCTTCATCCTATAGTTATAGAAATATAGAGGATATAGTACAGAGATGATAAGTAACAGCCGAAACCAGTCGAGCACCTCCCTGCTCATCCTTGGTTTTATTCTCCAATCATTCGTCTATTGTATCATTAAAGTTTTTTTTTCTCTCTAAAATATACAAATATATAAGATGAAAAAACATATTCTTTTAGAAAGAGTTTTATTCAAAATTACACAATGCGACGTACGATAACATTTGCTCAATGATTGAGGAGGCGAATTTGTTAGTGGAATTCTATGATTATAAGTCCTCCAGGTAAAACTGTCTTGATATAACGTAACGAGCATGTCAGAGGGTATGTTTCTTAACTCACTGCAAGTGCTGCGAACAATCTTTCTCAGATACATTATGGAGAAAAAAATATAAAAAAATGTTTGCAGTAGTTGCACTAATTTGTAGAACACACTCAGAATAGTGATAAAATTTATATGTCAGTTGGTTTGATTCGCAAAATCACAGGAACACTGGTACAGGGAAGAATGGCTAATTCAGTCACAACAGCTGTAACTAAATCAGCTGGGGTGACATCATACGTTAAATTCAAAAGATTTAACGACTTTTTAGTCCTCCAGTTAGCCAGAAAAGACTTCTTTGAGTTGTGAAGAAGATTGTGCGTGAGCTCATCAGCATCACCTTGGAAACCAAATGAAAATTGTTATACTGTTATCATCTTCTGTAAGGGATATATAATAATTAATATTTATTCTCAAAAAAATAGAGGTTTACCAATTTCATTATAAACGATTGAATCTGTCTGGACTCGTTCACAAGACTTGTGTGTTTCACAAGCAACCAAAACTGGTATATTAAAAGCTTTAGCCATAAGGGCTACCTGAGCTGTACCAGCTCTAGACATGACTGCTCCATTGGCTAGAATTGCATGAGCTCCAAGAAAAACTTTGCTAACCTAGGAATCAAATACTACTTAATGATCCTGAAATGCTATTTTTTCTAACTGGTGAACTAACCTCAGGCATTATGAAGCTCAGAGCATTTATTAATATGTAGGAACACTCTATTCCGTGTTTTGCCAATCTTCTCAATAATTCTTTCCCTTCTAGCCATGGTCTCCCATCCACGATAACTACTCTGAACTGTCGACCAATTGTATGCGCATCACACAATATTTTGTGAATTAGCGAAGAGCTGAAAGATCATAAAAAGTGATATATTTCTTCATACATAAACTAAGTATCAACATTAATTTATTTACTTACTATCCATATGTCAGTATAACATCTCCATTTGAGATTTTTGTTTGAATTGTAATCGATATTGCTTTATCAGCCAAATGAATTTGTTCTTGTATATACGTATCTATAGTATTTCCTAAGACAGTCTTTGCCTAAAGAAATTGAAAGAATGCCATGAGAAAATACCTAATAATAAAATATTATAAATACACTCACTTCGCTATCTGATATAGTAGATGGTAATCGGGTCATCTGTCCCTTGATATGCTTCAAGGCATTTTGCATAGAAACAGCAAGTGGTCTACAGTGATGTAGATATGCAATACATTCCTGTAAGCTTGCTTCCAATCCTCTAGTAAAGTCAGCTTGCGAAGGTCTTTCAAAGTCCTGAACAAGTTGCTGAACAGCAGCTAGGAGAGCAACACATCTGGCATTACTACCTACAATAATTTTGTTTGCGTATTGCACCCCCAACCTGACTATGGCTGGATGTATATTACAGTTCAATGTTGGTACATTAATCAACGAGGATTCTCTGCTAGGATAAAGATGCTTAAAGAGATTAACTTCGTGTGGATTCTCTTTAACTACAGGTTTCCTAACAATCTTCTTTCCCAACTCACTTATCTTTGATGCAGATTCAATTGACTTTGGTGATTCTGCTAATTTTGGTTTATTTTTTTGAACCAGTGTTGCCTGCTTTGCAGCTCTTTGAGCCTCTTGCTTCATTCGTCTTTCAGCACGCAATTCGGCTTTACTTTTGCCTTCGGTACTCGCTTCCTGTTTTACTTCAGGTGCACTTTCTTTAACTGGCACACTTGGGACTTTTTTCGCTTCGATCCTTAAAACTTCCTTTACTTGTGGAGTATTTTCAATTTTTATTGTCTCAGATTTGACAACTTTCATCTCGACTTTAGCTGCATTCTTTGCACTTTCTTCCTTGACTTCTTTCTTTTCGAATTTTGTTTCCAGTTTGGCTTTTGACTTGGCTGCAGCTCTTGCTGCCTTCTTTGCCTCGCGTTCTGCCTTTATTTGCTCTCTTGTCTTCTGTTCAGGATTCATTTTGTCTTCCACAACTACAGATGCTGGCACTAAATTATTTTTAATGTCTTCTATGACTTTGTGATCGATTTGATCTATGGACTTTTGATTGTTCGGTTCAACAGCAAATTTTATAATTTTATCGCTATTCCGACCCTCTCGAACGTTAATACTATTTTCTTCCACGTGCTTATCATTAAAATTGGATTTGACAGAATTATCGTTTACAGTTTTTGTAGCATCAATTTTTTCAGTTTCTACTAAATGTTCACACACTTGATGTCTGTCGCCGTTCAGGTCAACAGATACTCTATGATTGTGAGACTCTTCCTTAGTCGATGAGCCTTTCTTTATATTCTTCTTGCTAGAAGTGACTTCAATAATATCCTTACTAGGATTTTCTTCTAACTTATTATTTAACAATGATAAATCATTAGAACAACTTTTAACATCATTCACTTCTACACTGTAGAAATTCTGGGAGTATTCATTATTCTCCTGAATGAGAATGTTGATTGAGCTGTCACAACAATCCACGGACTTGGTATGGTCTGAGTCTAAAATACTGCCAGATGCCTGATTGGGATGCTTAAGTAAATCAGATTTCTTTTTATTCCTTAATCTTCGTGCTTTTGATTTTGTCAGCAGTTCCGTATCACTTCCTTCTTGGCTCCTATCGACGATTCTCTCTTGTGCAAATCCGACACTTCCTTCTTTGGAAGCATTTGATAAATTATTTTCAGCAGCTCTACGTGCGAGGATCAACCGCTTTCTTCGTAGATGTCTCGCCTTAGAGCGTGTAATCTTTTTTGGCTCTACGTCGTCAAATGACTAAAAACGATATTACAGTATGTGCTTTTAGAAGTGGCTGAAACAGGAAGTTTGGAGGCAAGGCTTGTATTTATATCGTTCATTCTCTTTAGTATAGGGATGCCTTTGTAGGATTAATATAATAATTGAATCTAAATGATCACCTGAAACTATGAGTAGATTTTATAAAGGATATGCATACAGACTAAAGAGATTTGATAGAGTAATGACATACCTGCTGCATATTAAGAATTGTAAAATAAATAAAAGCAGCTAGGGAATTAAATGTTTTAAATACTTGTGAAGCATTATGATTTGGATAAAAAAAATAAAAAAGTTGGACATTGAAATGGTTCAGGCATAGCATACATTAGTCTTGAAAGTATATGACAAAGTAATTAAAATTTCAAAATAATGATTTGTACTGTATTTATAACTTCGTTGGCCTAGTCTATAACATTAAGTAAACAGAGCCCAAAATAGAATATCTTTATACAGATATCTATTAGTCACACATGCAAAAGATGACTGAAAGGGCTGCACACCATAAATAAATTTAAAAAGTTTTACTTATCGGTCAGTACTATGATTTACTACACAATAACATACTTAGCTACATTTTCAGGACAATGGCAAAAGTATACCGATAAGTCAAACTCACAATTTTCATTCTGGTATAATTTTATACAATTTGGTACCTGCTGCTCCATCGTCACTGTATCAATGCCAGGGACATAAAATGTATCCAGCTAGGAAAACCAATATGATTTAAATATTCAAATTTACTGTTAATGCTTAATCGAATAAACAATTACAGAAGTTTCAGTATTGTACTATAAATTAAAATCTAAATATGCCATTACAATCAAACGTTAATTTGTATAGTTCAATATTATAATTTAAAAAATTGCTCCCTAGTATATATTATTTGAAGGATTCCGTTACAGCAAATACAATAAGAATCGAAATACATTTGTAAAATTAGCCATTGCATGGACAGGTAACCTCAATTCTAATAAATCTTAATCATTGACAAATAAATATGAAATGACATCGAACACCGTCAAGGCTTACTCCTGATATATGCTGTTTGACTTATTGTATATCTATTTGTAAAATTATTTCTGAATTCTATTTCCAATAACAGTATAGATCCGTTAAAAAAAAATTAACCTGTCACACATTAATTTTGTTTCCTGGCTCAGAAATACCAACCTCCACACTATAACGATCTGTACATGTAAATTATAAAATTATAGAGATCTCTCACCTAATAAAATTTTCAATGGATCACTTTCTTTCTGTGTCTCGATTACTTTAAGCTTTCCTAATATTAATAGGAAAGTTTGCGCATATGTTCGACAAAGTTCATCGCCATGTTTTACGACATAATTTTCCCCCCACTCTACTCTTTGCATAGTTACTTCATTCCCAAAACTTGTTTGACAAATTTTACTCAATTTCTGAACACTTTTGTTCATATAACGGGATACTCTAGCTTCTTCAAAATGTATCGACAATCTTTGTTAAATTCCTGTACTGCGTAAAATTTGATGTAAAATCAAGAATAAAAAACAAAACACGTTACTTTTACACCTTCTTTGGCCCGACTTTGTAATTAATCTTTTTTTTCAGGGTAAAATCAACACAGATGAAGTACTAGTTTGTTGTAGTTTTTGTCATTTATTTATACAATAAAACTTATGGTGTTTAATCACTTCTTTTGCGCTGCAGCAGCTTCATCTTCACGCTGATAAGACTGTAGAAGCTCTTGTTTCTTCGCAGCGATACGTTCGGCCCTACGTTTTCGTGCCTCACGTACCTTCGTACGACGAGCCTCAGCCTGATCAGAAAGCATCTCTGCCCTAGCTTTCTCTGCCTTCTTCTTATGGATGAATTCCATCAGGACTCTCTTGTTCTTGAACACATTACCCTTCGCCTTCATGTATAGGGAATGGTAAAGGTGTCTGTCGATCTTCTTAGTTTCACGATACTTCTTGAGAAGTCGACGAAGTACCCTCATACGTTGAATCCACAAGTCCTAGAATAATAAAATAGTTTTGTAAAATTGAAAACGAACATTGTATGATGTTTTAATACATTTTTTTTATTATTCAACATTATATATCTTACCTTTTGTGGAGTACGTGCATTCGCAGTACCTTTTCGTTTACCAAAACCACAATGACGGCCTTTACGTCTGGCTTCAGTGTTCTTACGCACACGAGCCCTAGAGTGGACAGCGACAGGCTTCTTAATAATCAAACCATCCTTAATAAGCTTGCGGATGTTTTGGCCTAGTCAAACAAAATGAATAAAAATAATGTTATTAGGCTAAACAAATATGTAGAAACACCGATATAAATTGTAACAGAAGTATATCATGGAAAAACATCAACACTATAAAGCTAATCGCAGACCTTATCTATATCAGATTACTCTTTCATTCGATGAGTCTCAAAATTGAAGCAGCCGTACTCTTTAAATATATCACAAACATGTTATGTACAAAATAGAATAAATAAATACTTACGAGAATTGGTATTAGCGATCTCATTGATTTCATTAGGATCCAGCCAAACCTTCTTCTTGCCGCATCGCATTACCGAGGCTGCTAGCCTCTTTTGTAACTTTAAAGAACTGCAAACAAGAAAATGGATGTTATATTACGGAATACTTTTCGAGTAACAGAAATCATATTCAAATTTCCTGTTGTATGTAAAAAGGCCAGAATAGTACAGTCATTGATAAATGAAACTTCACATAATTCATCACATCGTGGATATCCGACATCATGCCATGTGGTCACTATCAACACTTAGGAACAGAACGGTTCTAAAGCATGATTCATTGAATCCACGTAAAATAAACGTTACTGATTGACACTGTGATATTTATTATCTCATACAGACGACACAAAAGTACTTCTGGACGATACATTCAGCCAAAACTTAAAATTTCATAGGAAACATATACCTCATGACGGAGCCTCCGAGTCCTTCGTGGTAAAGAAGAGCAAGATGGTCGCTCCAATCCTTCCTTATTATCGTAATCAAATTAAATACTAGAATCGGCGAAAATAGACGTTAACAAAGTTTCATTAACTCTAAAAAATTCTACAAATAATTACCATTAGTCCCACTATTTATTTATTATCTTACCATATAAATAATTTATTATAATACTCGCTTGACTCAACTTAATAAATCTCGTTCCTCTTCGCATATACAGAGAAGAGTAGGGAGATGCACAACGCTACGGTTTTAGGCGATTCCAAAATCGTGGCGCTAAATCGTAGCGGTGAGTCTGGAAGTAGGATTTTGTGATCATCGCCTCCGTCGATAAAGCGTATTCCGTCGTAGCCGAACTAAACGCGAAA
>JASANN010000266.1:2275145-2439449 GCA_031762395.1 Calameuta pygmaea | reverse complement strand
CCGCCCCCCGGAACACGTGTGCAATCGAGTAATCAAAGGGGTAAATTTCGTCGAGGGGGGAGAACGCGGTATGTGGCAATTAAATAATTTATTATAAAAAAATAAGCAACACTTAATTCGACCGTAAATTGTCGTTTATCCTAATTATATCATTAGTAATATTCTTAGCGTTATTATCATGGTTACTCGAAAGTTACCGAGATTTATTCCCCACGGTGTTATCGAGAAAGAAGTCAAGGGAGCGCAGAGGGAGACACTGTTCAATGCGTTCGGTGAAATTTTTAATGATAAAATTGAAAGGAAGAATCGCCATTTTCCCTCCACACTCTCTGCGGCGTGCGTGCGCCTTTCTGTTTTTTTTTTTTAATTCGATCTTGTGTCGTGTCTTGGCCTGGTATAATAATAACAGTTTTATTTGCAATTAACGATTCTGTGTATTTTCGTGTATGCACGCGCGTATTAATTTTGTAAGACCGTTAAGAAAGAAAAAAGGGTCCAAAATTTTTTTGGATGATTTTAAACGCGTCTTGCATCTTGTAAATACAATGAGAATCTTGCACAATTTTTCATCCGAATGTCATGGTTTAACGCGTACTTGTACACATATGTAGGCGCATATAAAAAATTCCCTTCTCTCACACGTCACCTCAAGTCCCTCATTTAGAAGCGGGCAGCGTTCATTTTCGCCGGAAGTAGCGAACGACGAGACTGCTAGTTTCCGGGCATCGCGAGTATAATAATTAATTACGATGAGGATCTATTAAAGAAAATTTACAATTGGGAATTATAATTGTCTGATTTCAATTAGAGGAAGTTCCGAACTGTAGCGAAATGCTGGGCTGATCTTAGTTGCATTTCCGGTGCGCATGCGCAGTGTTTAAATTTAGACTGAATGGAGACGATCCTTTTATATCGTTTTTGTTACCCCTCAACTTAAATATTTCGCCTCTCCTTTATTTAGTGACTAACGATCTTAGCTCTTAATGCGGACTAACGAAGGTTTGCTTTGAATAAGAGAAGGAAGTGGGAAAAGCGGCAAAAAAAATTATAGCCGAGTGAAAGAAAAAGAGGCGAGGAAGAGGGGGGGGGGGGGTGGATACTTGAAAGAAGGGGTATAGAAAGGGGTAAATGGCAAAATCGTACCAAATTACTGTTTTTCTTATGTAATATATTATATGGCAGTATCGGCGTGATATTTATTACTCCATTGTTATTTCTTCTTTTTTTCTCCCCGTTACGCTTCACGCACTCATTACTTAGCTAATCCCACGCGATTTTCTACCAACGAAGCGGAATGGCCGCTGGCCTCCCGTTTATTCGTGTCTTGTGATGCTCGTGTTTTGAATTTACAAGAGCCGGGAGTTCCGACAAGTGGAAATTTTTTTTTTAAACCTACTGACACACGACGTGAAATCGAAGAACGTGGCTTCTTTAAGGGCTAATTGAATGACGGCCGGAATTCATTCGTAGATGAGAAAGAAATGTGGAAAGTAGATAATACCGCGAGAAAAAGATGTCTCTGAGCAAGGAAACAAGAGATTAAATTTGATTAAAAATGCATAAAGTGTGTAAGCCGGTAGACATAAAGGAAATGAAATGCATGGAAGCATATGCGACATGAAATCGAGCCTATAGGTCAAATATTAATAAATTAATAAAATCGCGCACTCTGTCCAGCAGCAATAAATAGCGAATGAAACGTAAAAGAGCGTGGGAGAAAGAAGATTGAAATAAAATTATTTTTTTTAAATTGTACAATATTCAAGGGAAAAACAATAATCCCGGAAGTCGATTGATTCTAATATAATTATATGACAAATCGGGTACGAGCATTTAGGATCCACATCTACTAAGTTTTTGGATGTGTTGGTGTATAATTTTCTTTTTTTTTTTATAAATTATTCTCCATTCTACCGATACGACTTTGTATGTTTATGCCTTTGGTCTGTGTGACGTGTTTATTATTTATGAATATTTTTCTTGCAGAAAATTCTTGTACAAGGAATGGAGAAGATAGTGTCACGTGTCTAGGATCCAATTTTTTAATATTGTCACTTCCAATGATCGCTAGTATCACCAAATTTTCTTTATACTGACTTTTTTTTTCCAAAACGGTGATTACTTTCGATTATTTAAAGCGTACAGAAAAAGGTTAACTGAGCTTTCGTTCGTCCAGCTAGACTATGATGCTTCTCTAGCAAGGTGATAATTTGTCTATGAAATATTAAAAGCTTTTGTTTACTCTCCTTGAAATAGTGCTTCTTTGTTTTACTGAGATTGCATTCCCGTGGCTGCAATTTACTCTCTTTGAAACAATTACGTATATAATTCGCATTACGAGTCGACTTTAGTTTTCCTTTTTCATCTCGTCAACGTTTCACCCACTCTTAGAGCTTTCTAAATGGGAGTCTGAAGAACTAACGTGTGACAAATTCTATACAGCATGCAATGACAAATGATTCTTGTGTGAAATGATATTTTTCGTGTAACAATCTTACAGCTATGAAATTCACTTCATGCGCATAAGCACAGATTAGTGTACTTGAGACAATTATCAAATAGAATTTTAGCACTATAAAAAAAAAACAACGTGTACCTCCTCTCAGTACATCTTTGTCCGTTTGTAAAAACGATTATTGGAATTGATTTATCCCGTATTAAAATATTCCTAATGATTAATTACTGTATAGTTCGATGACTATAAAATCAATTAATTAACTGTCGAAGCTTGTAAAAGAGAATTATGTTTCGCAGAGCTACAAAATTCTCTAGAAGATAAGTGTAACATCTGACTTTTCTCAAGGTATCGGAGAGGTCTTGTTAGATTATCAAAAAGGCATAAGGTAGCGAAGAAAAATGTCAACTCAATGATCCTCAAGGGGTTTTCCTCCCCTTTGTTTCGATACAGTTCAAAACAAATTCTATAAAACCCAAAGAGAATCAAAGTTACCTAGAGTCGACCACGTAACAAGATAGACGAGAAATCCCATGAGAATCAACATACAAGAAGAAGAAGAAGAAGAAAGACCCTAGTATAAATAACCAAACGGCATCCTACCTAGCTGCGAGGGCGAACGAAACAGAACTGAGCCGACATTATTATTTTTCGTTCTCTCATTAGATCTATCTCGTAGAAATCGACATACCGAATAAAAGACTTCCCGTTCGGAAATATGGTTCCATTCGAACCCAAAAGAGGATTTGCTTCTTTGTACGCTACTACAATAGCTCTCTATATATATATATATATATACACATGAATGTATATATATATTTCCTCTACTTAAATGCATCTGGAATTCGTTCAAGCCCGAGCACAGTTACAACGAGCATAGATTTCTGGGGATGAACGTAGTAACGTCAGCGGAGGATTCTGTTTCTTCACTTATTTTTCCAGGATCTCTGGACACGTATTTTTTTTCTTTTTTTTTCGTTCTTCCACACTTCTTTCACCCTTCTCATCTGATAAACCTTCTTCCTAGAAAGAACACGAATATGGCCTGCGAATATGAGAGGAAGGTATATATGCGCTTCCAACACCGTTCGCACTTGTGAATCTTAACGTCGATCGACCAATAGTAGAAACGTAGCTGATAATGGCGACGTCCTCGCTGTCGTTTTCGTGCACAATCTTCGTAAACGTCGTCATCGTGTTTGTTGGTCGATCTTGCTTAATATTTATCCGGTGACTTGGTGGTTCGCGTTTTCACGGATGCCAGGAAGATGAAGCCTCAAGGCTCAAGCGTAAAATTCACGGTTGTGGTGTGGCGCTCCTGGTTTAGGATATGCCTGAGCAGCTGGTGATCTTCTTGGCTCATCGAGGGCGTAAGATCCTTCGTCCTTCTTACGCATCCTGTAGACTATGAACATCACCACCAGGATCGCACATAAAAGACCCACCACTGCGCCTCCGATAACGGCTGAAAATCAAAATAATTCATCAGCTCAAATTTATTCAGTTCACTCATAGACAAATTTTATTACAACCTATTTGTATTATAAGTTTTAAATATCTTAAAGCGTCGTTATGCATTTTCGAGGAGATAGAAACAAATTGTTTTTAACTGTTTAACCGGAAGTCACAGATTATGATCTTCATTGAATTACTGACAGATAGTCAAATGAGAATATTTGATCGAATCGAGATATTAAGTCTAGCGACAGATTAGATAGTGAACTGCCTATGAATTTCCGTCGTTTCATGTATAAATAATTGTGAGTGTCGGTAAAGATAGTTTTTCCTCTATCGCGACAGATGGCGCGACAGTCGTGCTTATCTTGACGGAACAAATATTTCGTGACGTTTTTACATACCGGCAAGTACGCCGGGCTGAGCGAAGAACGAACTGGCGCGATCTTCGAGTTTTGGATTCATTATGGGGTCGTTGTTTCTTATGTTGTTTCCTTCCTGCACTTCCTGATGCTCGTCACTTCCGCTTGGTTCGATCACGTCCACTTCGTTACTTGGCCTATTTACCGTCTCGATGCTCGTCTACAAGAAAATTATCAAATTAACAATGCAATTTAGGTTAATGCAAGGTAATTTATTTTTCAAAAAAAAAAACAATTTTTTCCCCCTAAATTAATTTAACTCACCTGTTTTGTTTTAATAATGGTTTCGTCGATGTAAGGTGCTTTAGGCTCGATTGGTTTGCTGGGTACAGATTCTATCCTGTCGTGCTTGTTGAAGCCTACAAAAAATCACATGAAAGTTACGCAATGCTAGGACGAAATTTGATTGCAGCCAATTGAAATAGATATATGAGGTTTGTTGAGTGATTTTAAATGATTACGTTAACGTTGACACAGGGTTGTTTGAAAAAAAAAAAAAAAATTGAATTCAAGGTAAACTGATAAAGTGGTGCTTGGGAAAGGAAAACTTATTTGTCAAACAAAATTATTGAAAAAACTGCTCTGGATTGCCCAGTCAAAAATGGCCGATATAGCAGGCATCACTTCATTGCAAAAATTAAATCCCTATTGATTCAAGGTGGACTTCCAATGTCCCATAGGTGACACATAGTGGCGCTGGACAATCGAAAATTTCAAATTGGATCGACGGTGAATTAATGAAAAAATTTTTTTTTTCTAATAAGTAAAATTAATATATAGCATCGTATATGCATTCTCCTGATCCGAACGTACAGGTATCAACGTACTATTATATTATCAGCGCATTGTGAATTCAATGCATTTTCCAATATCACGGGAAATGGTCGTAGAGGCGAAAAAGAATTTCCAATAACCGTGGTTCATGATGAAATATAGTCGGACCAAAGGATCAATGGGATTCGAAGTTTTCCAAAATTCACAGTTTCGTTCTCTCATGTAGGAACGCTGTATGAAAAATTTATCAGAAATATCCGAATAATGCAATAGCACTTCAAAACTATCGAGGTGTCCGTTTTCATTAGAAAGATCCTGCCGGTACTGCCAACAATAAAGATAAATAATTTCAGACAATAATCGCTACATGAAAACCTAAAGTTTCTGTGAAAATGAATGAAAAATAAAAATATTTTTTTTTACCATAACTTAAAAATCCCTATACACGCGTATATTCGTCGTGAAAAAAAACTAGATGATTGCAAAGTAATATATATATATGATTAAATTATTCGTACTGCTGCCATCGTCGCCATCTTCGTCGTCCGGACCAAGACCACTTCCGGAAGCCTCGAGATCGTCTCGAACCTCACCACCTCCGCGACCAGAACCTTCCAAGGCTCCCTGATCGTCAAGGTAAAGATCGTCGGGGAAGGAATTGTAGGTTGCACCTCCAGCAGCTCTCTCTTTACTGTCCTGTTCCTTCTGTAAAAGACAAATGAAAACATCACGTACTATTGTAAATTTACAATGAACATCAAACGTTCTACAGTAAGCATAGAAAATATAATATTCAGACCCGACCAACTTTTCGCATTAAATAGAAAATTTGACAGTTTCCGACTAAAAGTTCCAAACGGAACGAACTCCGAATTGCGAGTAAATTTTGCACCTCTGCAAATACAAAGGAATGAGAAAATTAAATAAAATGAACAAAATTATTAAAATTGTAAATAAGATTCAAAAACAGTTATAAATCATTTTGAAAAGTGGTACCCCTCAGGACCAAGAGTTAAATTACAAACGGTCTATTATAAACGAAACTAAATAAATTAATTGAATAATGGATCTAATTGGTACAGTAGGTCTCAGGTTGATGAGTTCAAAGAGGGAGAAGGGACCCCCGAATCTCGTGACTATAATCCAAGTGCTTTTCCCATGTGGACGATGACATGAATCTTGGGTGGAGGTCAATTGCGCCGTAGGTCCATGTACGACAAATCCGATCTCTCGTTCGCGAGGATCAACCCTGATGAATTTATGGCTGTGAAGTGTGTGGCGTAAACACGTGGAGTTCAGGCGAGGTCAAGTGGACAGCATCCACTAGGAACAAGTATAAAGTATAGGTGATGGACGCCGTGTGTCGGGCAGGCGGATATGAAAAAGGCAGTGAACTTACATATGGGCGAAAGAATCAACATGGGTGGCAGCCAGTTTCTCTGGGTCTCTATTTTTAGACTTTACTATTTCCAAGCCAATGTACTGCAGGGAGAACAGAAGAATAAGATCTACATCGGTAGAGAAAGATATCCGGTCTAAAAGATAACTGTGCATGGATGATGAGAATTTTAGGATTATAGCTATAAAAAAAGAAAAATTCCGTTATTGAATCACGTAGTCGAATTCCTATAGGAAATCGTTCAGCGGCCATTTTGAATTCACTTGATCGGATAGAGCGTCGCTTAATCTTTTCGATTGTTCGATTCTCTTAGTAATTTTCATCGATTCCACGTTCGACCTTTCGAAACGAGACTAAAACGGAAGCTGGCGCATCGTACTGACTTCCGGTAGCGTACCGCTCGTAGAATAGCGAGTAACGGGCGATAAACTTCACGTGTAACAAACAACCGGAAGTCCGAGGTATGATCGGTCGTTTCCTGAGAAATTCAGAGAAGTTTACTCGTTAGCTGCGATTTAGTCGACCTGCGATCAACGAACTTTTGACGCCTTTACGTACACTTGTAAATACATAAGTCGCTTCGTTGTAAACTGTCCACATCAATCCTAGAAGATACAAGATACTTTTAGTCCAATTTCATATGCTGGCATTGGACTTGATGACAATTTGTGTGTAGATCAAGTTCATGTAAAAATAAATTTATACATTGAAGGAACTTTCAAAGTTTTTATACGTATTTCTATGAAGCGACAATCGAAGCTGACAGAGCAATATAAACTCAACGTTTTATACAGTAGTTTAGGTAAACGTCAAAGTCCGACATTGCAATTCACCAATACAGGATTATATAAGTCCTGAAACGAGAAATTGAAGTTAATGCTTTCCTGTTGGGCAGTTTAAACTAGAAATTACGTTAAATCACAATAGATTTTCCGTGAAAATGAAGAAATGGGCTTTGACCTTCTACAAATCAATATTTTATACTGTCACTTCTTGAGGGATCGTACGATTGAATAAATAATCCAATTTTACGTGTAAATAATTAACTCGACATATGAATGATTTGCCTGTTGAATGATGTTTGATACAAATAATGAATAAAAAGTAAAAAATTGTTTTATCGAAAAAAAAAAATCAAAATTCATTAGTTCGACTTACGAGGTCGTTATGACATTTTTTAAGATTCGATCCCCGTCTTGCTTTGCGTATAGAATTCGGTCAACCAACGACTTCCCTCCGTCGGTTAGCTTGAAATCAAAGAAACTGACGCATTGCTATTTTCCAAACCCTAAAAGTTCAAGTTCTTTGACACATTGACACTCGAATTGATCCATGAGCGCAATAAATTCTCCTCTCGTTATCTGCATTGATTTATAATATTCCCCAAGGGGAATTGACGCTATGGCTAAAGAATTCTGTGAAATAACATAGACGAATACCTGGAGTTAATCAAAATGACAATTTCCTTTGTGTGCGAAGCGAGAATAAGAATTCCTCGTCTCTTTAAAAGATTTCAACACGTGAAACTTCTCATTTCGATAAATTCACTGTGTCAAAGTACAATGTGTACACATAACCAAGAAGAGGATTCCGAAAAAGGCTATAAATATAACAACAGTAGAGAGAAACTTCCCTATGCATTGGCTTTTAGACGTCAGTAAGATTTCACCTTTTCGCGTCAGAGAGATAACAATTCCACGAGGTACATAAAACACTTCGATTAGCCGGCTTGTATCATGAATATCTAAATTGCAGTTTCGCCACTTCACTCCATCACATTGCTGTTTCTTATTATTATAGATTCTTCAACAATATTCCCGATTCGTGTTACGAAACCGTAGTCCACTTCGATTCCAGCATGGTATAGTATACCATGGTAATACCTAGCTAGGTATAGTATACCATCGGTACTTTGATAAATCTTTCCGACGGACTATTGACTGGTTCCTAAAATAAAATTTTCAAAACAACCAACGGTACACGAGGCAACAATTGTAGCGTGTTACAATTTTGTAGAATCAAAAGTAAGCTACGTGCTCGGCGCCGCCATTTATATCAGTGAGCGACAGTGCTGCCATCTAGACGGTAGAAAGCGTACTAACTCTATCGACAGTACTTATATACACCGGGTCCTGATCAGTCTAAAAGGATGGCTGAATGTTTATAGCAGATAGAAAACCCTTATAGGAGTAAAAAGAAAATAAAATTGATACGGGAAATGAAACGAGCAAGATAATATATAAATAAAATATAAAGCAAAGCACCTTGAGAAGCTGGGTGACCGATCGATCGTCAAACTCCCAAATGACGTTTGTAACGAGCAAAGATACAAACCAGAAATTACAGCAAGCATCCACAATGAGCATACGAACAAGCTCTGTGAAACTGAATGAGAGATGCGCAGAATAAAGAGCGAAATGACGAATTAACATGAAAATTCACAGCCACCCTCTGTACTCCTCCTTAGAATGAAAAGGTATATGAGAGATATTTAGTTTTTCTATTTTTCTTCGTTTTCTTACTAGTGCATTCCAGGACTAGTTAAAAATGTTTATTGTATTACGTCCAGGACGCAATGAGCCAGCCAAACGAAGATCTCCAGGACCCGGGAATAGCCGGGAGCATTTCTCACGAGCATACTCCTTTCTACAGGATTCATCTTCTGTCCTGGAGTACTCACGTGGCGGTACTTACATATTATAACGTCACGATGTAATTACTCGCGTTGGGTACAACTGCGCACGAGATTATCCTTCAAAAGAATCCCGGCGAATTCAGACGTTAGATTGTACCGTGAGTTTAGGCCAGGTGGTTACTGCAATGAAGTAGTACGGGAGCTGAACGCCAGGCGGCGACACTCGTCATCTCCTCGCATCCCCACCAATCAGCCAGAGGCGTAGACCGTTGGGGAGTTTTTCCTGATATTCAAAATCGATCGATACGAATTTCCTCACCCTTTCGAATTTCAGCCTTCATACCGCACCATATTCGACTACAAAATATTTTAATCAGCGAATGGATAAATTCCACGTATTTTTTTACTTGTGCGAAGATATTTTTAAAAACTGACAGCTTTTTTAACCTACAAAATCCTTTCTGTCTATAGACTGTTTAAAAACTGCTTTCAAGCGTACTTGTTGATTTAATATTTTGTTTCAAATTTCTATACCACTTCAGCCATTCATCCAACGTCCTTGGGTTGCTTTACACGATACAAACTTACGGCTACGTTTTTATTCGTGGTGCACTTTTTGGTTGTCTTTCAGTTTTTCCTCTTTTTTTTTCTGTTTAATGTGACCGAGGATGAAATCGCGAATGCCATGCGACGAGGGTCGCTACGGGTTGAGCTTTGCTTTTAAAAGTATTAAAATTCACCGAGACGATGCGCTCTGTGATATTATCTCTGTTGAATGTTGGTGCACCGAGAGTCATCGAGCGCAGCACGATGAAATACAACACGCTGTAAGATATTATAGTATAATCAGCACTAGTCGTAGTCAAGAAATAAAAAAAAAATATATTAATAAGATAAAGTACGTAATTTATGTGTTCAACAATATATAATCTCCGGGGAAATCTTTGAAATTTGAAAAAGATCACTGCTGCCCTCTACGTCATTCGATGGAATCTCTTTCCGTAATGTTTTTACAACCGACAGGACTACTTCGATCGTTTCACAGCTACACGTCGTATATTTGCACGAGGTGGATTTTCATATTGGATTTTACGCTCAAGGATTTATATACTCGTTCGGCTTCTACAAATATTCACTAACTGCGGATATACGTCAATGTGTATTTCACAATGATGTCAAGGCAACCATCTTGGTGTGATAATCGTGCAGTGAAATAAAAATCTGCTGTTCGCAAAAGGATTTGACAGACGAGAGAACCTTTATTTCTCTTTTTCCGTTAAGTAAAGTGTAAAGATCAATATTGCTTTTCCATTTTGGTTTTTTTTTTTATAACCAATGTCTTCTAGATCGGATCTCGTCGAACCTATATAAAAAAAAAAGCTGTCACGGATAGCGAAAAACAGACAGAAGAAAAGCTGTTTAAGAAGAGTTTGTCCCAAGTTAAAATCGTAAAGGGCCAAAACCACAGAATGAGGGATTCGGTTCATTAACTGACTACCAGAGCACATCAGTGCGGGAAACGTTCGCTTGGTGCGTTGTAGCTCTTTGAACTTCGTTTCGTGCCCAACAGATCATGGCCGAATGTCGTTAACAGGAAATTCCGTGGAAAATTGAGATAACGATGTGACAAACTTACTGCTAAATAGCAGTACGCTTATAATGCTAAGTATTCGAGCAGCTTGACATAACCTAAAACAAGGATTCTCTCGCAGTGCCATCTATCGTTAAATTTTAAAAGAAGCAATTTTTTCCCTACATTATCAACCATCTATCAACTCTCGTTCTGGACGTAGCTTCTCTGTTTACTTCATTCGTGCAATTCTAACTTTTTTTTTTCGGAATCTCACTATGCAAAATCGTACGGACAATATCAGATGCAATAACCTGCCGACGGGATATCCGCCCTCGTCAAAGGACACGCGAGAATAATTTAGCTGGGGTGGGACAGAGAGAGAAAGGAAAGAAAAAGAGAAAAACAAGTAGCCAGTACCTCTCTAACGGGTGTCTCCATTATTATGCAGTCTCTCTTGTAATCTACGTGGCTCGTGAAAAATACAATGAATATCTTCGCATTAGCAATGTAAGTTGACGTTTCTCGGATTTTCAAGAAAGAACAAAGTAAAAAAGCACGACTGACAAGTTGAACGTGGGAAGATATACAGTTGCTAGGGTGCAGTAACTAGTGGTAAGAAAAAAAAAGAGAGAAAAAAAGCAAGGGATGAAAAAACAGATAAACAGGATATTAAAAGGAGGGTCGATTAGGCAACCCGTCGACACCCGGTTACAGTATTTTGTGTTGGGTTAAGTAACTCGGCGAATTGGATGTCGTGACTGCTCGTGGATCGATTTGGGGGGCTGTTGCCGTAAGGGATGATGCTGCCGAATAAAGTGGACTACGTCCGTGCTATGGGCGGTAAACGTTCGCCTAATTCAACCAGGATGCGCAAGATCAGCGCCCATTACTTTGTCCTTTTATTTTTTTTCTCGAGCTTTCCTCGCTTCCTATTAACAGGAGGGACACTTATTTATAGGGGTCAGTGGGTAGGACACCCTTCGAATACGAAAACAACATGCCCAGGGGTACCAATGAAGGATACAACAAAAACCGACATCCAGATATGGTTTCCGTAGACGAAGAATCGTTTTCCTTTATTTTTAGGTTATGTAGACGGAGCGTAAGAAAGAAAACAAGAAAATCTCAAGCCTGTATCGTAAGGCTCTTGGGTAGCATAAGCAGCATAATTAGTTAGTCCAGCGTGAAATAAACCAGCCTGTGCAGTCGTGTCTGTCACCCCTTCATGGTTAGTTCGATGCAGCGAGAGCCAACCGTTCGAGATAAGCAGATCACAGCGAGCTCGATTACTTGCCACGTGTCCCATGTTCCACGTGTCACTGTAATATTCCACTGATGCGGAGACACGATATTGTGCCGAGTCCTTGTAATCCTTTAGACACAACATTGCCAGCCGCGTCGTTTCGCTATCTTCGGCAGTCTTAATCTGACCGTGCCAAGGGCGTCCGTAGGGGTAGGTAGGACGGTTAATTGCAGGAGGAACGAGGAGTCTCGACTATCGTGATTTCAAGCCCCTCGGTACGATTCTAAACAGTACTTTGGGGACGGTCGTCATACAGGGCGGACTCGCACAAGGTCCTTGATAATTTAGGAAAGTTGGTATAAAAAGACTTAATTAATTAACCGAGTCAAAAAGGCAATTACCTCCAGAAGTAAGCGTCGCCAAAATCCGCCGTTCCTTACAATTAGTAAGGGTTTTGCCGGTATAAAGGTAGCGCGCGTCTGTAATATTGGCTGTAGGTACAAGAGAGCCCTGTTTTATCATCAGAGGCAAAAGCTTCAAAGAGAATTGTGTGTACGATGTTTTTCTATGTGAAACGAATTTTCTGTCTGACTTTGAGATCTGAGGAAAATGTACGTCGTGGACTGGACGAGAGGACTTACGTGGATGAGTGAACTGATGTGACCGTGGTTGGGGCTGGAGGTATAAAGAGTTTTGTCAATGCGAAGGGCTGACTTAGGCAGCAGGGTTTTACTGATGGACCTTGGGTCTATTCAATGGCTGATGAGGTATATCTATAGTCAGTTACCGGTAAAGTGTTCCTTCTTATAGAAGGCGCTCCCAGGCGTGATACAGCCTGGATTTCATGTAACGACTGCAAGAACTTCGCCAAGGTGACACTTGGCCTTAATAAGCCTTCGATCGCTTGGCTTGTCCTTATTTCGCAACTTTTTTGTATTCTTCTTTTTCTTTTTTTCAGCCTTCCCTATCTTTGTTCCTTTTTTTTTTTTCTTCTTCAAACTGCCGTCGTAACTGTAACTGCCAATTTGACGTCATTGGAGCCTGCCGCAGTGAATCTCGGCCTTAATAAGACGACCTTATATTTTATTTAGTTCGACTTACTTTAATAAGCACGTCGGACCAAGATTTTGTTTTTACGCTTCTCGCGAGGGCGGTGAATTTATCAAGATTTAAATTCCCTATGAATATCGTATCGTAAGGGACGGTTAGTTCGTTTTGTATTTATTTTGAATATTGCGCCTTTCTTTTTTTCTTCTATTCCTCTTGAGATTTAGCGAAATTTACAGTGATAAGAGTTTTCTCTCCTGAGGACCTAGGAATCAAGATAAAAAGAAAAAGAGAAAGAGAGACGGAGATGTTCGTGCTGTTCCTCGAGGTTTCCTATGAAGAGGGGTGTGAAAGTGGGGGTAGGTTGTAAATTATTAGCCATGAAAATGTGACATCGGGATTTCTCGAAGAATTAGCATATATCGTTTAGAAGGAAGGCAACTGATATTGTTATTCAGTTATTTTTTTTGTAAGATAGCAATTTTTTTTTAAATTAGGAAAAATACAAAATTTACATAATTCAATGGATTATTGTACGTTTCGAAGATTCTGATCCACGTGGATTGAGTTTGGCGTGGAGACACGAGTCAAAAGAAAGATTCTTTCTTTTACTTATAAGATCGAATCCATTAGGTAAATTTCCCAAGATCCAAAGAAGTAATTTCTCCGGTATCTAATATTGCAATGGAGGTTTATCACTACGGGGATAAAGATCTCGCCTTTCTTTTTTTTTTTTTTTTTTTGGAAATTGACAGCTAACGACCGTAGATCCTTTCCAATTCTTCTCTTCATGGTTCCTCGGTATGGCATTCCTCTCCATTTTTACTCTAGAATCCCAAAGTCTACGCTGTTGGTACGAGAGGCGACAGCGGCCTCCCCTTCTCGACTTCCGAGGGTTGGAATGGGTCTTGTGAATCAATACAAGGACTACCGACCCCTCAGCCCTGGCAATCCCCACCCAGCAAGATGATACCTCGAAGTCTCGTAGACCCTCCTCTTCCTCGGGATAGAGACCAGAAAGAGAGAGTGAAGAAATAAGTAGTAAAGAAACTGCGATTAAAAAAAAGGGGGGGTACCAGTCGTAAACGGAACTTCCCTTAATCGTTTGTAATCCCAATTGGATCCTGTTAAAGTATTTCTCTCGATTTTAAATATCGATTGAAATTTTCAAGCTTTTTCATAAAAGTGACGTACTGCGTACGTCTCACGAGATCCTTTATTCCGTTTGTTAAGTGTCCTAGCGGAGTCTTAAAAAATGCTTAAGACAACAATTGACAATTCCTCCTTCCTTTCCTTATTGCTGCCTCTTCCAACGAGAAGATGTGCCAGTAACTGGTATTCATTAACAATAAAATAATCTTAAGAGAAAAATACACGAGAACCATAGAAATAAGGTAATAAATGAGAGGCACGATGGGTAAAAATATATATTCGAAGGTGCTGCCATCTAGCGTTCTACCTGTAATCCACTGATTCACTTAACCGTAAGAAAAATGCATCGAAATATCGAAGAATGGATAAGAAGAGAAGAAGAAAAATACAATGGAATAGAAATGGGATGAGATTCAAAGGTGGGGAAAGAAATGAAAAGAACTCTTCGTGAAAGCCAATTACTTTACCCTTCTTCGAACCTTCGTCAAGGAGCTTGCTCGACATGTCTCTCTTATCGAATTTTCCTACAACGCGGTTAACATTGGAAACAAACGAACCCCCTTTCAACCCGCGACCACCTAACCTCTTACAAGATTACCTACTCCGATAATTATCGTTCGCTTGATTGGAAGCTTCAAAGTTGCTGCATAATTTTGACCGCCTCGATTTCGCCATTAACCTTAACGAAATTCTGAAATCGTAAAGTCATGAATATTTTGAAAAAAAAAAGTTACTCGGATGGGCGCGAACCTGCGACATTTTTCACGTTGGCGCGAGAGAATTGGAATCTTTCGGAAATTCCCGGAGGGCGGCGCCACTGTCGCTCGGGTCAAACGAACAATGCAGAGAGGTACGCGAGTTAAAGGACAAGAGAAGACAGGCAATGTCTGTGTGACTACTAAAGGGAGGGAAGGTGTCTGAAGAGGAGGATACGGAAAGCTCCCTGGTATAAGATATCCTCTGGGAGGCAAAAGCATTCGTTCGCGTTCCGTCGCTCAACAGGCAATTCTACGTGATCCTCCAGCCAGGCGACATTGCCATGACTTTACGATTCTTCGTAAAACCCTTGAGCAGTAATACCAACTGCGAAGACACGATATACTTATACCGCCGCCAGGTCGAAAGATAAAGGAGTGACAGTTTGTCCTGATTCACGATTTACGTCTGAAGCAGATATTCTGTACACCAACTCCCCGTAACGTCACTACGCTTTTACTCGACTCCTTATACCTGCGAACCCGACATAACCTCCAAACTTTCTGGTAACACTTCACTCAAAACTTTCACCGGTAATTTCCTTTAATACACTAACTCGTTATTTATTTTTTATTCGCACTAAAATTAACCTGTCATTCTATATAAAATTATATGACACAATAACGTTACTTTATGACTTTAAGCCGCGATTTACAAATGCTATATTTAATCGATATGTATATCTAATGGGGTATTTACCCTCCTCAGCTCGTATCAAGACTCCACTGGTATACGAGTTTCATGTAAATACATCTTCAAGGTACGAAAGGGTCATTGGGAACAGCACAGTTTACCATCTTGACATTTATTATTCACAGGTATTTGAGAAATATTTGCTTGCCGATTTTGGCAGAGTTTACAAAGACACATCATCGATAACTTATCGTCTCGTAAGATATCCACGTTTATCGCCATCATAAACCCAGAAGGTAAAACGAAAATTTATCAAAATTAGCCGAACTGAGCTATACCCGATAGTGATCGATTTGCCTACAAACGTCCATCGAATACAAGAAATCAGTAGTTGCTGGTGTTGCATTGAATAAAAACTAAAATATTATATTCAAAGAATCGTTTTGGGTAAGTAAACAAAAAAAATAATAAACTGATATCCAAAAATTATTATTGCTCGTAAATATTCCTTTTTATCTTCAGTTTTCGAGGTTAGGAACCATTCTGCGCCGGACAGGGCATTAACTACGCAAGCTTCCATACAGGACAATCGACAATCCCCAATTATGGCTAATTTATAGGCGCATCTTATTCATCGCGGATTATAACGTCCCTTCCGCCCATCTGCCAGCAAAGCATGGATACACAGCCCGGGGATATTGGAAGCATTTCAACGGAGCTTCACCCTCCGTTGAAACTTCAGAAAATCCCAGAGGCTTTACGACCACGTCGATCAGGACTTCCGTAAAATGTTCAAGGCCTCAGGATCGTGGCTGTCGAGAGTGTTAATAACGGTTAGACGAAGAGGATCCTGGCTTTTCTCCACTCTTTTTTTTTTCCATTCCACACTTGAGCCTCTCGTCCTCGTCCAACGTCGAAGGAGTTTTCAAAGAGCGAAGTCAACGTTCTTGATTTCCCGAAGTCGTGCGCCTTCGGTATAATTACAGATCAAACGTACTGATCTCCTTGGTTAGTTTGGGGACAGTTTTTTTTATCACCACGGCCACCCTACCTAATCGCCATCTTGTTTCTCTCCGAATCTGCCCTCGTGCCGCCATCTTGACTTCGGCAGTCATTACCCAATTTTTCTTTTCCTGCCGAAACTGAACACATTCACTGTACACACGGAGGCAAATCTAAGAATCTTCGTATCGTATTGAAATTTTCATGTCAATTTGCATTTATTGATTCTATCGATAAAAAGCCGCTCGCGTATTTCCAAACACGTAGGAATAATACGGACAGCTTGTAATTTATAATACCAGTGAATTTCCATTCGCGTCGACGAGTTTCGTTCGGCTGAAAAATTTTACCTTGAAAATTGTATGGACGTCTGGCAAAGGATACGACAACAACATTCCGGAATCTTCGATGCTGAATCACGAACAATGGCCGTACCTTCCGGCGCGACGACGGAACTTTGACTGTGACTGTTTAACGGACAAAGTCTTCTTTGTCGTTATCATGGAGACTGAAACTTGGCTTTGAGTTTCTGAAACATCATAAGCCGCCATTGCACTTTTACAAAAGCGTTACGCGACCGTACGTGAAACGTTGTTTAAAGTGGCAATTTACATGGAACTCCTGCCGCGATCAGAGTCCCATAGGGCAGAGTCTAACCTAACCTAAAAGTACGCAGGTATAAAAAAAAGTACGTTGAACGGATGCATGTGCTTCTAAGCTGACTTCTTGTATCGAGGGCGCCCCCCCCCCCCCCCCCCCCCCCCCGGTAACAGTCTCGACTTTATCACTTTGCCGATAACTTTAACCGAAACTCGTAAATTTTAAGACCGTCCTGGATTTCAGGATAGGCACTGGAAAATGGCGGTGACTGCCGTGGACCTGGATTTGGTACTCGGGACAAATGCGAGAGTTAAAGAAACGTTAGGGTGGTTGATGTTGCTTGGGTGGGTAAAAGCGATAGGCAATTATTTGAATGAAAAGAAAAACGTGTATATATATGTATTATTTACGTTCTTTTTTCGTGGAGTCTGCTTTGTGTCTGGAAAGCCTGAGGAAATTTTGTGCTATGAAATAGAGCCGAAGAAATTCGTCCTTTCGTAACTTTTTTTTTTTTTCCCTTTCGTCTAGACGGGTTTGTTATGTCTTCCAGTGACGCGTCGCATGAGAAACTCTGGGGACCAGCGAGACGTTCTGACAACTGGGTCACTTGGATCCGATTAAATTTCTCAGATGTCATAATACCTAACCATTACAGAAGCTTTAGGATCTGCGATACGGTAGAGCATAACGAGCTGAAATTGAACCCAGGTGGGTGTATGGAATTCGATGTAAGTTATATTGAATGCTGAAAGTCAAGATTTTCTTATATTTTCTTTTTAAGTCTTTCAATCGCGTCTTCTCGTCATATACATTTTACTTGGTTATAGAGAAGTCGGCGACGGAGGAAAATTGATACTGGGTTAATTGGCGGATTAAAATATAATTGAGAAAAAATATGTAAATTTGAGATAAGTTTTAATATTGACTTATCGAATTGTAATCTGGCAACGCACGAAGTCGAAACAGTTGCCGAGTCGAAAAATAAAAGAATATTTCAATCGCCGTGAAGTATGCTGCGAACGAAGTTTTTGGTCCGATTAAGAAAAAAAAAAAATAAATAAATAAATACCTGTAAGGCAGTGATAAGACAAATTTTTTACTGCTGATTTATGAAACAAAAGCTTCTCAACTCTGATATTTGTATCTGTAAAGTTGGCAATCTTGAGAGAAACGTGTTTAGGCGTGCCGAATAACTAGAGCAATTACATTCGGTCGGAGAAACTGAAGTTTTCAAAGGTTCGTCCTGGCTATTTTGTGCGGCGGCAGGCATTAGAGTTAGGCAGACACGAAAAGTTGAGGCTCCCTGTATAAAAGTTGTACGATAATTTACGCGGGGATGTTCGAAATTAAAAAAGTTTTCATTTCGGGACGAGAGCGGGTCAGTCAGTATACGTCCGGCGTATTAGGACGGCCATTTTGGCTACTACGTTAGTAGGATATACCAGTGAGAACATAAAGGACGGATAGTGCTAGAAATTTCAGGCTAGACATGGATGATTTGACTAGAGTAGTAGAAGATAGCTACAAAATTTCTCAAAATCATTATAAACCGAAATAGCCCTTTGTATGACAGACACAAAATTTTCCATAAAAATACCAGCACAGAAAAGTGTCACTGATCAAGCAAATCCTATTAGTCAAAACCAGACATACCGATCCAGCCGTGACAACCAAAAACAATCCACAAGGTAATTTGTGGCTAGACAGAACGAAGAAGGAGACGCAATGATCTGGTGTACATTAACAGATGGATAAAAGAGAAAGAGAGAAAGAGAGAGCGAAGAGGCTCTTATACGAACGAGTGGATCTGGATAGATGATAGATGAGGGTAGAAAAGAAAAGCGAAATTTTCGTGATTTCTCAAAATTATTATAAACCGAAATAGACCTTTGTATGAGACACAAAATTTTTCAAAAAAATACCAGCACAGAAAAGTGTCACTGATCAAGCAAATCCTATTAGTCAAATCCAGACATACCGATCCAGCCGTGACAACCAAAAACAATCCACAAGGTAATTTGTGGCTAGACAGAACGAAGGAGACGAAATGATCTGGTGTACATTTACAAAGGGATAAAAGAGAGAGAGAGAGAGAGAGACAAGAGAGCCAAGAGTCTCTCACACGAACGAGTGGGTCTGTGGATGATGGATGAGGGTAGAAAAGAAAAGCGAAATTTTTGTGGTTTGAGCTTTAACGCACTACTAGCGCCATCTGGGCTCCTCCCACTCGATTTTTCAGCGGCCATACACACACACATATAGCAAGTACGTGGATGGAAGACGAAGAAAAATAAAAAGAGCGTTCGAGAGCGAAAGGGAAGAAATGAAAAAGGACTAAAAAAAAAAATTGTACCTCATAACAATGAGATTTTAATTAGTCGAGCATGGAAAAGCCAGCGAGTCGTTCCGGATCTTGAATACTGCCAGCTACAAAAGGGTCGACGACTTTAAGACTGGCAAAAAAAAAGGTTTATACCTGGATTCTCTCTCTCTCTCTTTCTCTACCACTAGCTTCATTTCTCATCTTTGTTCGTCTTGACATTTCCCCTTAACGCCAAGCGGCTACTAGACCAGTCCTTCCTTTTCCAGTTGCTATAGCTACGGCCGTGTTTTCACAACGGACGACCCAAGTCAAACCAACCTATATTTCTCGAGATAGAAAATGTACACGTAGGTAAATTTTAAAAAGTTACCCAAAGCGCTAATTACTATCTACGCGTATTATTTACCTAAATTCACCAAAAATTATCTTTGGTCTTTGTTGATAACTCTGCAATTTCTGTGTCCTGCGCGTACATTCTATATCGTTCACTCTCTGTGCAACTACGTAGTCCCAGTTAAAGTGCAGTTGCAGTTGCTTGGGTTTACCTTGACTCGAACTATGTCCATAACGTTTCTGGAATTCCGTCAGATCCACGGGACACATTTAAAACCAGTTACTCGACAGAGCGAAGAAACAAAGGAAAACGTACGCGTTTGCCAGAATCGTAACCGATGCCATCCATAATTGAACACTGAAGATTTTACATCGGGTTACTTGTACTCTTTATATACATATATATATATGTGTGTTCACCCAATACAAGAAATTGCCGAATCGTGTTAAATTCTAATTGAAAATTTTCCACCCATTCTTCTGCTTAAAAAAAAAAAAAGAAAGAAAGGAACTAGGAGAACGGGATTCTCGCAGCGAAACTTTCGCGGAATTAAAATAGTTCGGAAGCTCCTCACTATCCGTAGCCACGAGTAAAAAGCTTCGCGTCCAAGAAACGAAACGGCTTCCCGAATTAATTAACCTTTCTGAACTTCGCTGCCAAGTTAATTCGCTCTGGCAGTTACTCTGGATATATCCTTAACGTGTTATACGTGTGCGTATTGTGTATCGTGAACTTAACGGTGATCGTTGCTAAGGGATCGATTTCGTAATATCGATACGTCTAACGATCCTCGGCGTATTTGTTCTTGTAGAAAATTTGACAAACACAGCACGCTGCGATGACGCGTTCAGCGAATCTAACCAGGTGAAAAATGGGGGATGACACGTGATTGGCGTCGGGAGGAGTTCAAGAAATTTGTACTTGCGTTTTTTTATCCATATTTTTTTTAAATATGAATAAAACATGAAAAACAGACCCACGTTAGGTCTTTGATACGTCTACGGTACTTTTCAAATATTTACCCTCGAATGTGCATTCCTCCCCTTTATCGACCTGTTGACACGTCGGCATCCGCCCATTTTTACGGACAATATTGACAAGGTATCAAAAGGCTTCTACAGGCGATATATCAGGAATTCGTAAAATATCGTCGACCTTATAGTCAAATTGAGCTCTTTTTCTTCATAGACTGTACCAGAAAATATTATCTGTCGAAAAGTAAATAAAAAAATTGAAGTAACGAGCGATCCGATCCGCATGACAATAACTAAAAATCAATTAAGTAACTTTATTTATAAAAAAAAAAATTAATTTGGCCCCAAGGAATATTTACGAGGGACGAAGGAATTTATCTTAAGGTTATCCAGCACCTTGTGTAGTATCGATTAGAGAAGCTTTTCAGGCAAACTGATGACTTGTCATTTTATAAAATAGGACAAAAAATGGGTCATGGAAAAAATTTTTTTTACAAGCCAGTAAAGAAATGTTAAAATAAAAATTTTTCTACTGCTCAAAAATTTCGGTCAAATTATTTTCAGTCGCCCGGCTGCGTCTACGGTGTCCGAAGCGGAAGTGATTCTGTGAGGGGAGGCAATGTATTAAAGTCCCTGTGAATTTAGGTCAATGGCGAATTTTGTAACGTATAAGAGGGGGAGGACAAGGTTCTAAAATAATCATCGGTAACTATAGTGTTCGAAAATACAGACAGGGGTCACTGGACCCAAACCGTACTATGTCACACGTCACTGACTTCAAAGCCAAACAAAGTCAACGAAATATATGAGTAAATGAATTTTGAAAAAAAATTTGCATAAATTAATATCCCAAAATTGTATTGACTATTATACCGAACGGCGACTTGTCAGAAGTCATTTTTCAAAATAAAAATAATATGCAAAATAAAGCCCAGAATTGTTTACTGTACGTCAGACACACGTGTGACGGCTCTTGCAAGTCTGCCCGATACGTGTCTTGCCTAGGTAGTCTCAGGGGCTCTCAAATTCCAGTTTCAAGGGTGTTCGTGAAGAACTATAAGGGTGTTATAAAAAAAGAAATAATAAAATCGATACGGATCAATCCGATAAGCGCAGTCGGTGCGTTTGAGCTTGCAAGTGCATGCTTGAGAATTTTTTTTTTAATTACCCCAAGGGTGCACACCCTCTGAATCCTATTGTGATGAAACGAAGAGGGTAGGAAAGGTGTGAAAAAAAAATTGAAGATTCGTAAAGTATGTGGAACGTGAAATAGAACTGACCAAGATTCCCTATTCAGGAGAGTTTAGATAAAAAAGAAGGAACGTCGAATTTTTTAAAAATTGGCTGAACTCCATCGCAATTACTCAGGGACATATGCACCCAGGTGTATGCATCGAAACCGCATCTGCGGCTCGAATAGATTTTAGTAGTTTCACGAAATTCCACGTACAGGTTAATTTTGACCGTGTCCAATTTTGCACAAGGCGTCGACTACAAATGCGAATTCCCAGCACCGTCGCCAACTGTGCGCGGCAGCTAAGTGAAAACTACGTGAAAGGTATTTGGTGTCAGTGTCGCTAAAAGCAAAGACTAGGAAAAGAATGTAAGACTTCAAAAAAAAAAAATAACAAATTTCAAGCTCAAGTACATTTGGTAATTTTGAAATTTCAAAACAAAAAGATTTCGCGCAACTGACAGCTGTACGGCCGAAGCGAAGTGCGATGCAGGTCAGGCTTGAATGTAGCCTCGTAGAAGTCGATTGCATAATATCGAGAGATACAAGAAAGATTTTCGTTAAGGCATATAGCAAACAAAGGGGGAGGGACGAGTTCAGACACACTGATACATAACGCTGCGAAATCCAAGTTAAATCTGCTCCGCTAAGCCGGCTTACTTATACTTAACCTTAAAGGAAAATGTAGGCTGGTTCTGTCTAAGTCCAAGTGGTTATTCCTACCGGCAACATTACCTCCCGTCCTTCGACGACGTATAAACCATCCTCCAGCCAAGCTCCTACGTACTCGTACCGAACGCCCAAGTACCCTCGCAAGTACTTCAGCGAAGTAGACTACGAAATGCGCCCGGGGTTAAATCTGTTATGTTTGGAAAGTGGCGGAGAAGCTCTCACGGAGTTTACACGAGAGTCTGTGACTCGCCTTCGAGTTTTTCGTTCCGTTCTTCGACATATATGTATACGGTGTATATATATAAAATACGTATTACATAAAGTGCGCCCAACGTGGTTCCCCAGTACCTCAGCCGAAGAAGAACCCTAATTAACGTCGATTAACGACGTCGTCTGCTTCGTTTCGACACTGCGCATGCGCGACGCGCTGTAGTTCTGGCGCTGTCGTCGCTCACGTCGTCCTCGACTTTACGAATGGCAACCGAAGCGAAGGGTTAGTTTCTCATACAGAGGATGTAATTCAACAAGGGTGCCTGATGTCTTCTACAAGTGCCTCTCTATGTACGTTCCATTATGTATATATATTTCTTTGCTATATACTTTTCCTCTCAGGACTTCAATCCAAACAGAAAGCTACCGATAGACGCCAAGTATTCTTGTCAGTCTAAAGGAGACCTTTCATGTAGTGTCAAAGGACGGGTCGTGGAACGTCTAGTTAGACGGGTAGTTATCCGGTTGAAGTCTGTTCCTGGAGTCGATACCCCCTGGAGATGCAAAACTAAGTAAGAGGGAGAGAGAGAGAGAAGAAGGAACCACAAGGCGAACTTTCAAGACGCCTTGGAAACTCGGACTTTACCTATACACGTATATACATGCATTTAGGTCTAGTTTTCATAGGGAGTACAAAGGCACAAGTTTTGGCACCAGTCTCTATGCTAGACGTACCCCGTATATCCCTACGGATATTTGATAATACTGCGTATTAAGAGGTTGCCATGGAAATTCACAAAGTTTCTCCCGCGCTCCTGCACGTATTGTAACCCCATTTACCCACGTAGTCGTTTCGTCGACGTTGACCTCCCGGAGATTTTCACTTGTTGACACGATTTATGCGCAGAAGAACGAGGAACGGCAGCTTAAGTGTCCGTAACGAAGAATTGAAGCAGAGTGGTCTCTTACGCGAGGTCGGATGGCCGTGCGAGAAGAAGCTTCGTAACGGAGCTCTAGATGGCAGCGTAGTCTGCCGTGAATGCCGACGATGAATGTTTTCATCATCGCGCTGCCATTATTTAACCGCAGCCTTTGTCGAGAGTGACATATCGAGCGTGAGGGTGAAGGAGTGAGAGTATATTGTAAAAACTGAACCGCGGGTTGGCTATCGGGTACGTGCATGATGGAATGGATTTCAAATATTGCCGTTAATCAGCCAGCAGTTCGACTGGTGGCAGTCGAATGTGATTTCTTGTCTCTTTTTATTTGTTATACGAGAGCACTGTTTTGTTTTTCAAGCCAACAGATACAGCGCAAACATTTAAATGTACGGAAACGGTGACGGATGCGTCTGCGCATGCGCGGCCAAATACAAAATGGTGTAACGAGCCCCTCTCGTTTCGTGCGTCTACCACTTACTGACAATTCTCCCGTTACGCTGCGACGAGTGTGAAATATCAATTCACGGGGAATCCGCACGATCGAGTATCGCGTATGTAGACAGAGGTCGTTTCGTGTGAATGGATTCACGTATTTTTTACAATCGCCAACAAATATAATGGTTTTATATCAGAGACATCAATGCACGTGGCAGTCTGTTTCTATTGGGTGTATATTTTTATGTTTTGCTCTGTACGAAATGTCTATAAGCCGAGTACATACGTTCGAATTGGTATAGACATTTTTATACTTGAACAAAGTACTCTGGGTATTTGTTTTGACACGCGTTGTATGTACGCCTTAACGCGTCCCAGCACTTAACCGGGTCAGTTGCTCGAAGTATGGTCGCCGAAGGGCCACGTGTCTATAAAGTCGCTCGTAAATGGTGGAAATAAAAAAATTCATTTCGACAGGCTTTTTTTTTGTTTCGGAAGAAAAGAGAGATAGAGAGAGAGATATAAAAAATAAATTACAACGAAATATAAATGAAAAATGTACCGCAAGGGCTGCCACATAGCTGAGCAGCAATGGCGGATATACATTTTGGCCGATTATCTATCCGCTTGGAACGAAGTTCGAGCTTGTATTCTTCCTGTACACTTGACTTTCTTTTTTTTTTTGACATTCCTCTTAATCCCCTTATACTCCATTCGAACCAACTCGTTCTCAATGTATATATACGAATTCCTCTTTCTCCGTTAAACGTATCGCGAATAAGTAGAATGCCAAAGCGAATCGTTCTCCTCGTGATTTCATACAAAAGGTCCAATTAAAGGATTCGAATTCGCGAGATCCCGCATTTCTATATCCGGAAGCCTGGAGCAAAGCCAACGTTACGAGAGTAGTATAGTCACATAGACATAGGCGCTGCTTGACTATGAAACAGCCTGTATCGGCCTATATACCTCATAAATATACACGCCTCCTTTGGGGTCAGGTACGCCATTGTAAATTTCGAGCACCGTTCATAACCTTAAAAGCGATTCAGGTTAACCGAGGCTTCCCGGCCTCCCAGTAAAGTCCAGCCACACCACGTGCACCGTGAACAATACAAAGTCCCGGCGCTTTTGTGCCACCAGGTAAAATGTCAATAACCGAACGTAATCTGCATTATTAATAATTCGAAAAAAAACAACGTAAGTCTTGAAACTATGCTAAGTGAGGCGCGGAAAGAAATTTTTAGGTTACGGTACACGTGCGAATTAACACGGTGGGAGAGGCTTCTAGAATTACCTAGGCGTCTCGCCCCAGTGCATTCTGGGTATAAATGATTCCACGAGAAATCCTGGCAGAGTCTTAAACGCGCGTGCAGACGCTTACGTTGCGCCATAATACAGAGTGTACAGTATCGTAAAGCACGCTATAGTGCGTTACAGGCCTGGAATTATCCCTCCAAAGTATACACAGCTACTCGAAATTGCAATACCTCCTACACAAGCGGCTGGGCCTGTACGTCCCCTGTGAAGTTTCCACGAGCCTGACGTCTCGTAGACGTTCTGCCGCTTAAATCTTCCCCTCGAGTAAGTGAAGTACCAGGAGCCGAGAAGACTGTCTTAAGTAGTGCCAGGTACCTAACCTCCAAAGTCACGGACAATATGACAGGCGAGCAAGGCAGGACGTATACAAGAAGTCTTCAAACGGTTATCGCTTAGGATTTTTAATATGAGTCCTATGGAATTCCGCGACGGCTCATGCGTTTCAAGGAATATTCAGGTCAGGACGACGGGGAGGGGGCCTGACAGTAGGTATAAAGGTAGAAGAGACGGTTCGAGCAGCGCGGAGCTAAAAATGAGACGAGAAGGAAAGCAGAAAAGGATGATGAAGGAAGGTACCAAGAAGACTGGGAAGGGAGACCAGGTCCAGTTTTTTTGAACCTAACAAGGGAATAACAAAACGATCTGCTCACCTTGTAGAATTCGATATGAACCTTCGTGGATGCGGTAACTCCTGGTTTATAACGGGTGGGGGAGGTTTGAAAAAGTCATCCACGAGAAGTCCCAGTCCCTTGGATTTATTGGGACACCCTCGGCAGACTTGCTCGAGGGTCTGGTCGGAATATAAAAATGTCTATCGCTGTTATCGCTTAGAGGTTATATTGTCTACCGGGTGACCTGATATTACAGAAAGCTTCTTCCCTAGGTATTCTCGATATCTCAATCTGCGCTTGACTTATGCGCTGCTCCGAGGCCATTATTAAATTCCGTGCGACAAACGAAAAGGTAAGCACGATTTATCAGGTCGAGAGGTCAGGACGACTTCTCCTAGTCGGCAAAGAGAGGAACAGAGATATCCTCCCCGGGGGAGATCCAGGACGAGGTGCAGATGGTACGGAGAGCGTAACTGGCTAGATAGGACGTATAGCTATATAGCCGTGGACGATGACGAAGAAGAGGTATACATACCCGGAGCCCAGGAAGAAAGGTACGGACCTGGAGTTTGTAATCTCACTGGGAAAGAGTCGCGTGGGAGTGAAGTAGAAACTCGTCGAATGGCAAGTCGATGAACTCGAGGGGGTTCCTAGTGCTCGTTCGAGCGAATACGGGAGAGTCTTTTTCCAGTATAATTGGATGAAATGCTTTTTGCTAGGATGATACAAGGATACCCGGAGCAACAGTCAAAAAGAAGTCCAGGGTGGTGCGAGTGCAGACAACGAAAAACAACAAAAAAAAATTTACACCATAAATTTATACATCGTCTATACACGCGCCAAGCCGTTCACCAGGATATCAACAAAGGACGTCACAATCGGCCTTATACGATTTCAATGGTATTCTTTTGACAGATCGAAAACAATGAAGTCTTTTTGTATCAGGTCGCACGTGGTGCTTCGATAAGAAGCCACGTGCGGATTTATCTAAACTTACTGCATTATTTAGCCAACTGTCAAAAATTCGTAATCCGACTGTACCGGTTATCCAGGATAACCAGACGTTCGAAAGTGAGTCCGACTGTACGACTCGAATCCCAAAGTCTCACTGCAGTCCTTACGAGACAGTTTTTCCAAAAGCTCCTTCTTATCCGGTTCTACTCGAGTTACGCGAAGTATAATGTGAACCAGCGTGGGTATCGTATACTGATACCACGTGTTACGTGGAATATGTGACGCCTAAGCTACACATAAGCGTATCGCGATAACTCACGAATCTCATACGTACGTCCGAACGTGGTTCGCTATTTTATAACAGAATAGAAGGCGCTGGATAGAAAAAAAAAAAAATTTTTAACGTGACTCGTGTCGTCGCAATTTTTCATGTAAATATTCTCTACGCCCATGTTTGCATTTAGCGTGATTTAATCAATAAATTACTTCGCGAGTGTATCGAAATTTTTCGATTGTATATTGACCCTATTATATATATCGATAGTACGTATACACAGTGTGCCCAGAGATACGGTGAATGCGCAATGTCGATGGGGCAGGTCGACTGGCGCCTGTCGTTCATACATTATACATGAAAATGATGGCCGACGTCTCCGTGCCTTTTTCACCAGGATTCTCTGCGCTCCACCATCACCCCCTTGTATATATACATATATATATATGTATATATAAAGCTTGAGCTAACCAACGTATATAGTAACGATCGAATTCCCTTGATTTTTCAGCCTTCAACCGTCAGTCTCAGTCTTACCGCAAAATGGCCACCTAAGAGATACGTAGACTTGCAGCATGTAATACAGAGGACGGATAAACGTCGAAGACCAGGGATTGTCGGTAAGACGAAAAAAAATACGTCTTTCAATTGTTAACTATCCCTATAGCAAATTCCTAGGCTTCTGTCATGTGGGGGGAGGGTCTAGGGAATTCGTCGGATCGCGAAAAACTCGATGCAGCACCGATTTACTGCAGTGGCTACGGGCATCGATTGTATCGCTCTATAGATGAGAAAGTGTCTAGGAGATAATTAAGTTGGGTGAACGAACGGGACTTGACGAAGTCGCAGGTGAGCGAAATCGCGTAAGAAAGGGGTGGAACGGAAAGACGAGAGAGTCTAGAGAGGGTAAAGTAGGGTTTCCTGTTCCGATTTCTTCCTCTAGTTGGCTTCGAGTATACGAGTAGTCTTGCGAGTGATGGCTAATGAAAAAGTAATTTAATCTCATTGATTCAATCAGCAACTGTCATCGGGTCGTGAGAAGAGCCGTGGTTCTATAATAATTCCTTTATATCTATATGTAGTCCAGACTTTATATATATATATATATATATATATATATATATATATATATATATAAAGGGTACACGTGTATAAAGGATGTATACAGCTATGCCGCTCTGTAACCTACAGGCAACATGGCCGCCGTTGTAAACAGTACAAAGTAGCCATATTTGAAAAGTTCTTACCGAACGCGATTGTTCCGCGCGTTTAATAAACTTTTAAGTCGTACTGGTTATTGTTCTCTAGGAATATGAGAAAAAATTTGAATCCACACGTTGACATGAGAATGCATGTTTTTCTTATAACGACGTTCCGACAGCTTCGTGAAACGGTTACACTGCGCTTCGACAGATGGCGCTGGTATCGAGCGAACGAGATTATCCCGTTGCTTAATGAATGTTTCTAAGCCAGCGACAAAAGTAGCAAGGGTCCTCGCGCAGTAACAGACGAGCGGAATTAACGCGAGTCGTGCTGGCTGCGTAGCAGTCAGGGATAATGACAATTTATATGGCATTGAAGAAGGGACGTGATTCATTCGATATGTCGCCATTAATTCAAATGCAGTTCGCGTTCGCGCCGCTGGTGGCGCGAGTGTCTCTCGAGCACGTTGCCGGCCTATGGTAATTACATATTGCGCAACCGGTTAATCTACATGTCAAAAAGTTCGCGCTACGAAGAATCGTTTAGTTTAAGACGCATTTACACGAGAGACCGTAATTTACCATCCGATCCACTAAATCGGTACGGTGCTATCTTTTGGTCGTCGTGTATAGAATTACGTCTTAAATTACTTTATTCACAGTTCACGCATTAACGATTTAATTACCGATCAGCGATGTAACGCAGTGAAACAATATTTTTGGCTAAACGACAACAACCAGGTGGCATATATCGTGTGAAAAGTATGTTTTTCAAAATGGACTCACGTCGTGACGCTAAATCCATGTTAAAATTTCGTCAGCTCCATCGTCTTACCTGAAACATAAATAGCAGTGGGTAAAATGGCCGAGCAGACGGGAAAAAAAAAAATTCTGTCAAGTCACCAGTTTTCCAAGCAATACAAATAAAAGTTGTCATTTATATTTTTGTAAAATTATGTGAAAGCCAATAATAACTCTAGGGCACGTATTTTACTTCCTACGGCGACACACATACGAATCGGTATGCGCATTACTCCCGAAGGTGACCTTCGCATAAGAGCACGATCATAAGTGCCCAATCAGAGTAATGTACCGTTCTGACGTCACGGCCTAATTTCTGCAATTTCCCAATTACCGATCAAAGTCGCCGGAATCACAAATTGCATCTGTGCCATTCTACGACTGCGTGCAGCGCGGCACGATCCGTCGATCGTTATCCATACCTATAGCACCCGGCGTACACGTATAAAAACATAGCGACGCGTTACGTAACAAAAAAAATTTTTATTAAAAAATATCAAATTACTGCACGACAATAATTTGCATAAGTGCAGCAGGGAGGGTAAAATAAGAAAAGTCCCATAGAATTTCATGGCTGTCTGGTTCGATAACAAAGCGCGTACGCGGATCAGCCAATTTGCCGGTGGTTCGGGACTAAATCCTAATTAGGTAATTACTAGTACAAATTCGGATAGAATGGTCAGACAAGGATCTGAGCCAGAATAACTAGAGACTAGGTATGTTTAACGTACTGAATTAGTTACTTTGTCCTGGCAACGTCCTTTATAGGTACAAGTAGCTACTAGATATAGGTATACGTATATACATGACGAGACAGGTACTTAGAGGTACTGCTAATTTAGATACTGTGACCTAAGAAGGTACCTTTGAGTTCAGCTGGCTAATAGATAGTCAGCTGATACCAGCAGACTAGTTACAGTCTGACCGAGCAAAGACAAAGTTTCGTTATTTTGCGTAAAACAATGCAGTGTTGTTCCGTTTGAAAATATTTATCCGTCGGACTTGACAGTTGTCACGTGACACTTGTCAACAAGTAGGATTGACAGACGAGCATGAGATTGGATAAAAAAAAATTACGATCACTCGACGCTGCCTTCAGGTTGGATAATAAAACGACGAAGTCCGGACTCGGCCAGAAATCGGGGGGTTAGGGCTGTGTCTGTCCTTGTCTTGTCGGTTGAAATCCCGATAAGTCCGTCTCTCTCGCACTCACGGTAGGTTTACGAAATTAGGAAAATCGTAGCTTCTAGAAGCTTCTATGGGATCGATCGAATTTGGACAACGAATTTCTTATGGACTCGGCATAATTTTTTTTTAACTTGATTAAATTTTCACAATTGTCATTTCACTCGATGACAGCTGTCAAATATGATAAATAAACGAAATCGGAAGTCTGTCACGAGAAATTCGTATGGATCGTTTAGATTTAATTTTCCGCGTTTGACGCGCTGCTCAATGAAACTTGTTCGTGTCCAATTGACCGATACGAGGTCGTGCCCCCGTAATTCAATGATGTTACAGATGATTCTGATTCGTAAACAGCAGTGACTATCCGCTGGCTTGTGTCATTAATCACAAAGGCTTAATCCGTCATGACCAGAGATCCCGGGAACGTTGTTACGTGACTTTCGTCGATATTCATAGATTACAGAGTCATCGAATTTATCGTCGAGCCAGGCCGAGTAGATCGTAGCAAAACTGCAGTACCGACGGTAGGTAAAAGCGAAACGTCGCCAAGAGGTGATTGAGTCGGGAGCGGCACAATAATTCCTACTGGCTTTTGACTCGTAGTAAAAGAGACGAGAGGATGCGTGGATTTATGAATGGCGCGAGGCAACCTTTCATGAATGGCCGATTTCACGACGAAAACGCGAGATGATAGAGGCACGAAAATAAAGATAAGACGATAAGAGAAAGTAAGAAATCGAGAGAAAGCAAATTATCAGTACGATCGGACGTAGCAGTGGTTACTGTAAATTGAAATCGGGAACAAGTGGTTGAAGAAAGAAAATTAAAAAAAAAACTGCAATATTTATGAGCATGAAATTTTGAATTTTACCGCCAAAAAAAAACGATCCACTTTCTTCCTTAACTTTTCGAATCATCCGGTCATAGATTTCTTGAACTTTTGAATTTACTGCACAGAGCCACTTCCGGTCTTGAGGGGAGGGGGTCACAATGGCAAGTGAATCTACCCCCTCCCTCCTATTTTAATTCGTGCCTGAACTTTTTATGATTTCTTGACTGATCAATGGTCAATGCCAATTGTCATTATTGTCTGTAGCTGTAGTCTATTGTCATCATTGTTTGCAGCCACAGTCATTGTCATTTTTAGTATCATCATTGTACAGGCCAATAGGCTTCCTCGCCTGTCAATACATATAGATATACTGTCCGTACGTCCACCCACTTCCTAGCCTTGCGTGGATAACTGTAATGACATTTAATCGCGCAATTGTACGAATCGTTACAGTAGGTTATCGTAATGGGAAATACGATAACAACGGGATAATACATAATGGACCAATTGTATTAATCGTCGATGATATAAATATATTACGTGAAAATCGAAGAGTCATTTTCTTGCACGTTTCTTATTTTGTTATCACCATTATCTCCGTATACGACCGAAAAGACGTGTCAACGAAGATTAAAAATTGTTCTCGCGCACGAAATTGCATTCGAATTGCGGATAAAGTTTGAAGAAAGAAAAAAATTTAATTAACTGGTTCAATTGCTCTTATAGCTGCTAAATTTTCCGATTGATTTTTCGAGTAACGGAGGATTCGAATTCTATGAATTACATTGATGCACTTACGTATTATTCGTATACGGGCCAGTAATCAATTAATTGCACCTGAATCGGACCGAAGGGACTTTGCATATTCGTGTTACGAAAATATTTGGGACTCATCGATAGCCAATTTAAAATACGTACAAATAGCCATTGGCTGTTGTATACAATTTGTTTTATCGATAATCGTACCCCAGGGAAAGCATAGGATTACACGGAATATCATTTTTACATAAATTTCCATAGCGATCTGCTTTGCGCGATGCAACCTGAAATGCAGTTGCAGTTCTTGTTGCAACAAATTAAGTCGTATTACAAGTGGGATAAAGATAAAGAGTGAAAAAAATTTTTTTTTTTCAAATCACTCGTAACCGGCGTGGGGGGGGGGGGTGGATTTTTTTCCTGCTCTTTAATTATTTCTTCACTTTTCACAGCATTGCGCATCGCCAATGAAATTTCCTATACGATCACACACGTCACCTATGGGAACGCGCGAACAAACGAAGTGACAATTGGCATCCGCTTGTCCGGCAGATTGCGAATATCGACGTTTACGAATCGACGGCGAATTAAATGGACGAAAGGAAAAAAAAAGAGCCGAAAGTTATTGGGTGTCAAGAGAAAATCTAAAAAAAAATCCGAAAAATATCAAAATAAATTTACAAAAGAAAGAAAGATTTTATCATCTATGTTTATCTAGTTCGTATTTTATAATAAAATTTTTTTTGCAACTCCAAATATATATATATATATATATATATAAACTATCCATTTATGCTTTTTTTTACAACCGTCCATCAATCTTCCTTCATATGTTTTGTTTGTATTCGAAATATTTTCCAGTAATCAAGTTAATTAAAACTCATAGATCGCGTGACTGATTGGTCGAAAAAAACTTGATTGATCATTACGAACAGTAAATCCTCACTTTCCTAGGATGAACCTTCGATTAGTTCAACGTGAAGGAAAAAAATACAAAATTTCAGCCCTGATAACAAAAACGTATAATAACAATATCCTTTACTGTACAAGGATGACTGAACAAGTATGCTAAAAATCGAATATCTATACTTTTACAATTTTAAAGTCCATTCATACCAGTGGATGTACGGAATTTCAGGTGTCAATGATAACGCCGATTGTCGATAACGTCAATGACCGATTACGATCGATATAAAATTCAAAAAATCCAACTAAATCGTAATTCCCAATATAGCCGTCAAGCAATGGTTCGACTCTACGGCACAGATGGCGCCACCGCCGTCGACGCGTCACTAGGAATGCAAACATGGCGGACGACTGCCCGATACCCCGATACACAAGATGCAAGGAGTGCCACGCGCATACTGCCGCATTCATTAATCCGGTCTGAGATTCTTCGAGCAAGGCGTCAAAGAGAAGCTCGAAAAGTCTTCGATGCGAAAAAAAAACGACGAAACAAGTAAAAATATAAAATAAAACGTACACAGGGTTGACAGTGAAATTTGTAAATTCGCCTAAACAAAAGCGCCCGTTAAGCTAAGCGTATTCTCGTAAATAGGAAAAAACCCAAGAAGGATGCTGCGTGGGGTGTTCCCTTCGTATTTAACAGGTTAATTGGATTTTTCTTCGGTCACGGTGCATTAGTCTCTCCCAAGCGTGGGCAGCACCGAATGCAATCAGCCATCGAGAGGCAGGTGACCTACCTACCTAACCTAACTTGGCCCATACCAACGAACGAACCTACCATCGCCTACGTAGACATTAGATTATCGTGTGGGATTTTAGAGAGCTTGCTATCGGAGCCACGTGTCTCGTTAAGTCTCGCGTAATGCCGGAAACGCGTCTCAACGAAAAGGAACTTGACGAGAAATTATAATTGTTCAAAATTTCTTTTTCGTTTTCGAAAAGAGCCAGAGCGATAAGAAAAGTAACAAGCAGCCTGTATAACGACAGTGAACAATTAATTAAACTGTTACCACTAACGAAAGGCATGGTCAATGGTGAAATCGGTATCGTGCACTGAAATTGATAATAACAACAATTTGAAATTACTACGGTATTTCACAATCGTAATCCAATGATGACGCAACCATCATATCCCATTCAGAAAGTGCATCAGATAACATTGATAAATACGGTCAGACGACGAATACACGTTGCAACTGATTCAAAATATGCATATATTTATCGCGCGCATGCGCGTTGACAGGTAATGATAAAATGCAATTCCTGTACCGGTAGATTCAACTAGACCTAACCTAACCAGGATGCACCTGTACCTCAAGGGGATGGATGCTCGCGATAACAATAAAAACCGTATGTGTGTGTATATATATATGTTCATATGGGACGTTAATATCGCGAGCGTGAAATCTAACGAGTATGTGACGCCTGAACGAGACGACACCTTTGATTATCATGTAAATAAAAGTGCATGATAAAAAAGTCCCAATCAGATGACATAATTGTTGAAGCGCCAGAGCCATGGGGATGAGATGGATATAAGAAAAAAAATATATATTCACAGACAACCCAATACTGTAAATAACGTAAGGGCGTCCCGACGCCAACCAGTACGGCATCTTCGTACGTCAGGGATGCTGAACTCGTTCGAACGTTACACAGCGTCGGCCGGGACCGGTTTAGCTGGAAAGTATAGGAAGCACGATTCCGTTTTACAGTGTTTGACCAGCACGAGATCGTACCAGGTTAAAAAAAAGGATTTTAACCACAGACGCGCACGAGATAAAATTTACATATTACTTGTCCAGGATTTAGGTGTAATTTTGGTACAGATACGAAATCATTGGCTTTGACGCGATTCGAAAAGATGCATCGGCCTTCGCTGTGGCGATGATGCATCCTGAGTCGTATTTACCGTGATGCATCCTGGGCTGCGGCAGGCAGTTTGCTGTTTGGCGAATCGTTGGAAATGTGCATCGGCTCCAGTGGTCAGAGTGCATAAGTGGGCGGTAGACGAGATGCAACGGACAGGTTACACGTTTGGGTACCTCCGGTAGGTATAGGAGGAAGTTTGACGTGTGTGAATCGGACTTCGACGCTCCGACGGTGTAAATATGTTGACGCGTTAGAATATGCATGCCGAATGCGCTCGGACGTTATCGGGACTTTGATGCAAGAAAATTGCACGAGGTTGACCGCGCGAGTATTTTTGTTTTTAATCGCCAAAAAAAAAACTGTAACGTGCTAATTTTGGTAATGAGCAGCTTTATTGTGACTCGGACTGATAAGTACGGGTGTCGTAATGCAGTGACAACCGCCTGTATGTGGGACAGGCCGTTACGAGCGTATTATTGGAAATGAGACCGATGCGATAACCTTGTCGACGATAAGACATGACCGAGAAAGTTGAAAATAAAATTGTGAAAGAGGAAAGAAATAAAGTCCACGAGGATGAACGTAACCAGCAGAATTTTTGACTCCGACACTCTCATATAATACATATAGGGGTATAATTTGAAAAAAGCTCGAGGACTGTTATTAGAATTTTTTTTTTAAATATTTTTAAAAAAAATGGTCGCGCAGGTGAAAAATATTTTTAAAGATATCGCGGAGAGTCATTGATGAACTTGAGGAAGGAAGGAATAAAAAAAATAAAAAGAAAATTTCAAGCAGATACTTATGAACCGTGCGAACTTTAGGGATATGAATATTAAGAATTAATTAAGAAAAATGAATATTAATTTATCAATGAAATTTCAACGAGATTTTTGTTTTTCATCAAAAATTTGTCCCACTGATCGAGGCGACAATTTTATTCGTAAATTACGTCGTTTGACTGTAAATAATTAAATAGTTATTAATTAAATAATTCAATTGCACATTTCTAACTGTGACATTATATTTGATTCGGATAAAGTATCGTGAACGATTTTTGTTCCAGCTGGTTTTACTTCGCATTATCATTTAATTTTCAACCACCTCCCCAAGCTCCCCTAACCCATCAACTCCGGCAATTTTCCGTATCCGAGGAATTCCCCCGGATGAAGGAAGGGGGAACCGGAAATATAAATGAAAAGTCACGAAACGACCGGAAGTTCGCTCGGCCATCCGAGAAATTTCCTGGCGACTCGCGGCGCAGCATCCATCGAGCTGTTCCATTAGCGAATAAAAAATGTTATCTAACCTGACCTAACCCGAACCAACAGACCATATATAAATATACAGCCACGTTTCATATACCCATTGCGCAAGTCCAGTGTAATTGTATGTAAACCAAAATATTCGCAGGGGTCATGTCCCTATGTAATTTTCATGTAAAGGAGTCACCTGAATTTTGCTACTTAACTATTGATTACATATATATATGTCTATACGTAGTTATCGTTGTATCGATGGATATCCGTTACGTGCTATTCAATATATTCGGGGAATACCCGAAGAAAATTCATTGATTAATTCGAGAATTGGAAATTCCCTAGATTCCGTCACGAGCCTCTGGTTGGCGCATGCGCACTGCGCGGTTACCATAAACGCGACTGACCTCCATCGCGATCCACGATAATATTTGGATCTCGATCCAGCGTCGAAGGCTCACGAAAATTTGCGATAGCTACGTGAACGTCAGGACGAGGACGCGTGAACGTTAATACGCGATATTACGTAATATTCCCGAACTGTGCTTACAATTACAAATGGCCGTATTATACGCGATCAAGGGATACAACGGAACACGGGAAACCGCAGTGTTTACCGTGAAGTATCAGGCGCCTAGGATTTCGTCACGTCCGTCGGAAATAACAAAGTCAAAATGCCGAATAAAAAAGGCCTTAACCTATTTTGGTTAAAAAAGAAAAATTAAAAAGACAAATCAGACGCGAGATTACTTACGATTATTTCGAAAGCCCAAGACGACGTCATAACTGGACGCACGACACAGGAATTTTATTCAAAATTTTCTTTTCACGTGTTCAAAAATCACAATCGAAATTCACGTTAAATTTATGAATAGATTAAAAAAAAAAAAGGGATTCCAATTTGCGTACATAACCTTAATACAGGTACAAACGTCACATTTCGTATTTATTCACGAGCCACGTACGTAAATATGCATCAGTGCAGTTACGCGTTATGGGAATCGATAGTGGGTAAAAAAAAATCGAAAGAAAAAAAAAGAGAGTCAACCCTACAGAGACTGAAAGAAAAGTGAAAAAAAAAAACAAGCCTGGTCCTTTTATCCACCGCGTGGAAAAGCAGCCTTATCGGTCACCGCGACCGCGCCGTGCATATTTGCCGGTGATAAAAGGCCGAAAAAAAAAGAAAGAAAAAGAAAAGAAAAAAAAACTTACAAAGGCAAAAATGGGGATAAAAATGACAAGGATAACAGCGGGGCGGGTGGCGTTTAAAAATAAAACACGGCGAATATTAAAAGAAGAATACACATAACCCAGGATTCTACGTACGACCAACGAGTAAGTAACGACTATATATATCTATATGGATGACGAAGGACTGAAAATTAAAAGTCACAATAAGCTACTGTTTTGTCCAGTCGTAATACGCGGAAAGGCATATGAAAACATTCACCGGTCTTATTTTCGTAATAACTCGATAGACGCGCATGCGCACGAGTCGCCGGTACGTTGGATTAATTCAAAAAATACGTTCAATTGAAATTTAAATATTTTTCAAAATTACCATACAAAATCCACGGGTCGCCGATCGCTTTCGTTTTATCCAGTTGGTTGATTCGGACATTTCTCTCCCCCCCCCCCCACCCCCCTCTCTCGTTATACACCGGCCATTCTTCTAGAAGGAGCTCAGGGTCGTGACTGCCAATTAATTATCAAAGCAGATTTCGTGCTAAATAAGAAAAACACTTGGGTACCTCGAGGGAGTCCACTGCCTAAGTTATACCGTGAAGATTGAAGATGACAGCCCGTAATATTCTTTAACGTCACCGACAGCACGTTTCCAATGAAGGGTGGCGTCTCTACCTCCCTTCGCCGACTTAACCCCGCAAGCTCCTCTCGACTCGCCGAGCAAATTACTAAATTAATATTCCCACGTGAAAGACTGAATAAGTCGACGCGACGTCGCAGGCTGACGATTGTCGTTCGCCCTAATGGAGATACGCCACGAGTTTCTTCAAATCTTTACCCTCCTGCATTTCTTCTTCTACCGTTTACTTTATGCCTCGACGCTCGTCTCCTTTATTCTAATGGGGCTGAAGCGTCCGCATCGCTTCATATAATTTAATTCAGATTTTCGACACCAGGAAGCGCTCGTAGGACAGTCTTGACCAAAAGTTACTGTCCCGCGACAGGACTTAGAAGAAATCCGGATCTTTCCGATCGTCGGTCTGAGAGGGTATAATTATAGCACTAGGAAAGACTGTCTGGGGTCTTATCGGCCTTTATTCAGAAATTCTGGACTGTTGCTGATGAAGCAGCTGTCAAGTAGGTACGGGATGTAATATATATATATATGTATATACATTTGTCAATTTCATTTTCAGGTTAAAAAAACAAAACAATAATTGATAAGTTTTCGGTGTGAATGCGACACTTTAGAATTACCTTGGTTGCCATAGATCACATCGCCGTTCTTTCCCTGAGACTTGTTTGACCCGTCAGTAGAGAATAAAGGTGCCACCACAAAAAAAAAAAGGTAACATTCGCAACAGTGTCGTTTCCATGCGGCGACAACTTCGGGCGATGAAAGAGACAGCCGGTAGGGAGAAGGTAAAAACCTAACAAAGAAGGAAAAGAGAGAAAAAAAAGGGTCGACGAGAACAGACAATAGACAAAACAGAAAACATCGGTAAAGAAACACGACTCGACGACCATCTGGCGGCGGATCTGTGCATTACGTATTTCTTCGTTTCTTTATTTACGAACTCCAACTGCATTCTAGTTGAGTCCGTAATGAAAGAAACGAGGGACTCGTCAATTGCGCTAATTGTTATTAAGACGAATTGAGCACGGGAAAAAGGAAAGGTAAGAGAAAGAGAGAGAGAGAGAGAGAGCAAAAAAGAAAAAGTATAAAGAAAATATCTAACGAGCAGCAAGAGGATCGACAGACTTGGCCGTGTACACGAAAGGTCCCTTGCCAATTAACGCCGGCGACACTTTGTGCAATTAGAAACTCGAAAGCAGGAGATCCCGCGAAATTTATTTTTATCCTTTCCTCTCCGTCCTTTCTATACCAAATAATTACTTTCGTTTCCCCCCGGGTCAGCGGTGCAATTCTTAACGACGAGCGAGCGCTATATAAACACGTTGGTCTTTCCCAGCCAACTTCACGCCGTGGTAACGGACTTTTTCCACGTTCGAAAAAAGCCCGCGTTTTTCGAATATTCCCATACGCAATCGAAACGAGATAAATACTTTTATCTTGTAAATAATAATATCTCGCACAGACATCATCCTTTTTCGTTACACAACGTACCAATGTATCTATTTTTAAATTATACCCATAGACAAATATCAGACTGTATCGACTGTAAACGACGATTATAAAGCCAACGGCGCCAAGTTCAATATACATCGAACGAAAGATTCGAAAATTGACATTTCTCCTGATATCATCATTCCTATCTCGAGCTAGAATTCACCAAGGATCGACTCCGTCCCCGTTCTCGCGCCTCATTCCTTCCGTATACATTTATCCGACATTTTCCAGATACAAAAAAAAAAAGGAATCTCAAAAAAATGGACCTGGTAGTAAATAATAAAATTTCAAATTGACAAAAAAAAAATGTAATGTCCCATATCTCTGGTAAAACATGAGTTTGGATTTTTTTTATCAATCTGTACCATAATAAGACATTATTTATGGCACAATAAAACCAAGGGGGCGATAAAGGGGATATATATATATTTATATATATATAGTAACGAATGGAGAGGGAAAACACCTCGCCATTTCCATAGCAATTTCTATTCTATTTCCGTTGACGTGGCAATGGCGTTCAATTATAGACTGCAATATTGAGAGGCACGTTTTCCCAATATCTGAACCGACTCGATATCTCGAGCATTATAGCCTAGCCTGCTGGAAACCAATTGATCTCAGGCCTGCCAACCCGTATTTTACGCTCTGTAGTCTCACCTTCCTCCGTCTGTCACCTATGTATGTCCAGCCGCGCGATTACGTCCGTCCAGTCAGTCGGTAAGTCAGTGACTTTTGCTTGTAGCATAAAAGTTGGCAGCCTTGCGACTGAAATCGAATGCAACGCGATGCAACGTAAATGATCGTCAAGTGCACGGCCTTTGAATCGGATGAAAAAATCATTGATTTTATATATAGTTTTGATTATTGCAATTCTGGGGATTTTTTTTTTGAGATTAAAAAAAAATTCCCTACACGCGCCGAGAACTAATACGGGCCATTGGCGAGAATCTGCTGATGAAAGAACACGTTGGCGCTTCGTGAAGATATTCCAATAAAGGCTGAATTACGTGTATATATATATATATATATGGAGAATATGGACCAAATGAAAATACTTTGATAAACGTAGAATTCTGCCAGATAAATCCCGAGAATCGTCCCATACGCTGCTACGTCCGAGCGAGTCTGTTAATTCCCGAATGGCTTTGATTCGAGACACCCGGTATACTGTCAATGCCTATTACCACTAGTCAAACATACAATCAAATATTGACATTTCACACTGATCTCCCTCATGCAAGTTAATTTTGACATAGAAGCAGTCAAGTATAAAAAAGAAAAAAAAAATTCACAATTTGAATCCCCATGACAATGAAAACCATTGGATCTTTGGTTTTGGACGGATTAGTTCAGAATAAAGCACAAGATCGTTCGCTCTAGACAATAGACAATGCATGTCTATCAACGTGTGACAAGATCATCATACGCACGTGATTCTAGTAAATCCCAGCCTACTGGTCAACAATTCTTTTTTTTTTTTCAGCAAAAATTCAAATTGATCCCCTTTCAAAGTCATACCGATAAACGATAACAGCCGAGCTTATCGCGTTAGATAAAAGTACACGTAATATTATTATTTTTTCTATCAAAGCCACCGATCGTCCGTGAAACAAGTTTCTGAACGGGTTCGTTATGCGTGACATAACCTAGAGAAGCTCTAAAAGTTCAACAGTGAAGTATTTAAAGTCATAACCTCAAAATCAGACTCCACGGATAAAAGGACAGAGAGAAAAAGAGATCCAGAGCCGATATCCATAAATAGATTACACTCGCGGGGTCGCACTGTACAAATAAGCAGGATGGCGTAAGATTCGTGTAACCACAGAGGTCGGATAATGTCCCGTGAAATTTCAGCGGTTCGTAATTCCCGCTGGTTTCACAATGTAGAGAAGAGAATAGTAAGACACACAATGGAGAGAAGCCCGTGACCGTAAGTTTAAAGAGACGTAAACAACGTATACAGAGCCGAGAGCGGAATTCTGGCTTCTGATGGACGCTTTGACTGGAAGCGCCCTCTGGAGCGCCCTCGCGTCTCGTGGCCGTTCCAGGTACTAGAGGCACAGCGTAAGTCAGCGTAGTAGAGACAGAGAAGCCGTTGGTCGGCCTTTCGGTGTATAGGAAAAGCGAAAAGATATTTTTCTAAAGGAAGCGAAGGGTGGATACACGTGGAAATTAAAGAGTCAAGATACGACGGGATATCTGAATCCTGTTTCGTGTAACGGGTGACTCGTTAATTCGAGTATCTGGTCAAAGAACCAAGAGTTTCCTGGTACAATGGCGTCAGCCCCTATCACTCGACGACTATAAATCCATGTTCTATATATATATTTCTCGGTTGGGTATGCATTGAAATTAATTATATTTGCGCAATGTGACAAAGGGACTGCGTCTACAGGATTCGGTAGAGAGAGGCTGCGTGTACTTTGAGTGGGAATGAGAGAAATCCAGATAGTCGAAAGAACGACTAACCTAACCTCCGTAAGTAGACAGTACGTTATAAAGCCAGACTCGTTATATCCAGTATCAGACCGGATTATACATTCAATTATTTTTATAAATATTCCTTCAAACAGAAAAATTTCATCTACGCTTTATCCCTGACAATAATCCTTTCTCCAATCCCAACAACGATCTCCCAAATAGTCCGCAATGCGTGCGTGCGTGTGCGTTGGGCAGCGACCAGATACAAAAACTTCCCGCTGAGATTAATCCGCCCTGCAATTATTTCGCGAACGAAATAACGAATTTCACGTAACGTTCGGCTTGCCGAAATATTCAAGGTTAACCAGTAACAGCAGCCCCTGGCAAGTATATCTCTTACGCATGCCACGTTTCGCGTCAATCGATACAGGCAGAACTAGTAGACGAAGAAGTTAAGCAGAAATGAGATCGACAGCTTGACGATGTATAATAAACGGTCGGTAAGTGCAGATACCTGCGATACCGACATTCGTAAAACTCAAACCAAAGCCAATTTCACACGCGTTACACCTCGCACGTGAACCCGGCATGTTTTATGGTTCCCAAAGTATCAGCCAGGACAATCCGAACTTCGGTGAGATATCGAGGGACGTAGGTGAAAATCTGACCAAGCGAACGCTTTCTTGCAACTGCACAAAACCATCATGGCGCCGGCGAATTTGCACCTGCAGCACGTTGGCAACGGTGCATCCTTCGCCGCATACTCGAGAAAACATTATATACATCCTACTTCACTTGATCGCAATGCAAAAGTAATAGAATAGAATGGATTGGATGAGTGGGTAAGGGGGGAGAGGGGGGGGGGCTACGTGTACTTTCGTACGTGTGTGCAGAGGTTTATGTATACGCTTCGTTTTATTATACCGGCTACGTAGCTCTGTATAATAATATATAGACGTATACGCGCCCCGTGCTAAGGGTAGACAAAAGAAAGAATTCTTCTTCATCCATATAAAAGGGGTGTATCAAGGGTGAAAATTAAGACGCCTGAAATCTCGGATCGATTCTCTTGTGTAATACGGTATCTTTCGAGTAGGAGCGGAAGTGACGCACACGAAGTGTCGTCATTATAAATTTTTGACTTTGTTATTTGAGCGCAAGGCACGCCGTCTACGTTATACGCTCCTGGCACTGAAAGTTCTCTGTAAATGTTGAACGTGGGTGCATAATATATATATATATATATACACACACGGGATAAAGCCATGAGCTTCTCGGCGTAGGTGCGTGTTTACGCAACGATTCTTGTGCGTGACACTGCGCGGGCGGTTTCTTAAGATGTTGGACCTTAGTCCGAATGTTTAGTTAGCTCTCCTACGAACGAAATTGATCTAACGGGTGTCGCTGACAATAGGCACGACCTCGAATAGGTTATCACGAGTGGTTATCTTAGACGTATCGATACACGCGATTTGCAATCGATATGAGACATCGAGGAAGATTAAAAAAGACTCTTAGTGTTTGCGAATCGAAACACGATCATTTTTATTTGGGTTAATTAACTTATGGCAATCATCTTGATCAATGGTATTGAGTGATCGTTCTCAAATAATAATGGCGGAAATAATTGAAACTCGGGTAAAGCCGTGGGTATTTCGTTTTCGTTTGGAAATTTAGTTTTTTTTTTTTTTTCATGATTTTTGTCGAGTATACGGTGGTAAATTGCGCATGGGTTATTCTTGCGGGATACTTGTGGAGTTTTTATTGCGTATACTTACTGTAAGGACACCCGGTGTAGGGTGTTCACGGTAGGGTTAGAGAAACGATGGATTTGTCGAGGGGAACTCTCTGTGGCGCGATTTGAAACGACAGGAGGATGTTTACACGTTGGAGCGTATGGTGATTGGTGATTATGGTTATGAGTGAAAGAAATATCGCGAGTCCTAACGCAGGGTGAATCAAAGAAAGAGAAGAAAAAAAGAAAAGGTTTGTCAATTCAGAGTAAAAAAAAAAGCGCACGCGATTTTCGAAACGCCGCATAGAAATAATTGTGTATCATGCCTGATAGGAGTTATCGTAAATCGGAATTTAGGGGACATAACCTTCGAATGCAGAAACGCGATACGTAAGTTTATCACGCCTGCTGAAGCATTAATGAAATGTCTTGGCCGATTAAAATCCCTTTGATAATAAAAAGACAAAAATAGCATTCAACGGAAAACGATGCCGATGATCCAGCGAGCCTCGTATTCGGGGTTATCAGAGCGAAAGTAAATATTTTTCAGTGTCGAATCGGCGCGAGTTGACGTAAGTTAGAAAAAAAACGAAAAAAAGAAAAATTGATCTCGATATATAATGACAATAAAAGATAAGCCAAAGTTAATCGTACATACGTGCACAGCTCAAGGAACTTCACGCATGCGCAGAGAGGATGAAAAATTGAAAGGGATGTTTGCCGAAGGTAAATAAAGATAATCCAGAGTCAGAAGATTCAAAGAGATTTGAGCCTGTCTGGGCTTTGCCAACCATATCGATCCTGATGAATCCTTTTCAGAACTTGTGAAGGACGAAGGGAAACTCCGTCGCACGCGTAATCCATCTTAAACCGTGCCATTTCGTAATTTCATCTACGTAAAATTTCTCAAAAGGACTTTGAGCGTCTACGTCGTTCGCGACGTTCCCTCTAACCGTCACGAAGCTAAAGGGAATGTAGAATCTCCCGGCATGCATCGGCAGCAGCGCGCGACCTCAGCGCCGCCCGACGGCAGACGAGCCAACGAACGTTTCCTTCAGTTTGAATCCGTCCTTACGCGTTTTTTTTTTCATCCATCAACCGCAAAAGTGTATTCACGTGTACGCATACAGAGCAAGTATACGACCGTCCTTAGAAAAGTTCAGCATAAATAAATTTTACGTCGCGTCCACGAAGCTTATGGAGTTTCGACTTTCAAAGGTCCTAATATTACACAGCGTGTACTAACGAGCTGGTACCCTTCGTCCATGTGCATTCGCGACGTTCCTTTGACATCTGAATATTACGCGAAGCTCTCGTCAGATCGATCGGACACCGGAGCGGCCATATTTTTTTCCCTCCTTTCTGTTTCCTTCGTGAGACCATTTTTTGAATCGAAAAGGGAGAGAGGGACAATAACTCTACGTAAAAGGATAGGGTTCTCGGGCAAAGAGAGAAGACGACGAAAAAAGTTGTCGCCTGCGGTAAATCTGGAGATGGATGAAATCTTGCTGCTTTCTTTTTGTCTTTCCAGTTTCCAGTTCTTTCTTTTTTTTTTCTAACAGACGTCTCTTTCCGTCGTGTTGCCAGGAACTCGACTATCGGAGAGAGAACGGTATACGGAAGGTCGTGAAGTAACTCCTCGAGCGACAACTCAACAACAATAACCAGGCAATTCCCACATTGTAGATTCTCGTAAATTCGCTTTGTTCGACTTTTCCTTTTTTTTTCCTCCTCGTCCTCTATTCGTATAGAGCCTCGTCTCTCGCAATCTTATTTACTTTTCTTTTCGGTTCGACTGCCATTCCCCCGCGATCTGTACCACTGAAACAGTAACCCTCGGTTGTCTCACTGATGGAAATATAATACCAACGGACCGCTGCTTCCCCGTGTACCACTTATAGATCGTTTGATCCCTGTCTGTCCCCGCGACAAAAAAAAAGCACCTTTATAATTGGCCAGTTTCAGCCAGACGTAAAGTCGCAGAAAACGCAAAAGCCAAATGCGAAATTACCGTGACAAATTCGGGGTGCAGAAAATAAGCGACAACGAAGATTTAAATCTAACGTCAGAGAGGACTATAAATATGACGAGAAGAAAAAGAGAAAAAAACAGAAAAAAAACAAGCGAACTAAGCAAAAGTCCTTGAAAACCGATCGAGATATATCAGCGTCGTCCCCGCGACGTTTCAACCGCCAGAATTTTCCTCTCGCGTTTTCAAAACAGACGTATCGTTAGTCGCGGCCGTTATCGGCGATTTGAATATCGACAGTGGCGCCTCTGTCGTACGCGTCAGTAAACCACCAACGTCAGCGCATGCAAACTACGCACCGACTAACATCTACCGCACAAACTACTGTTTCTAACTGCCCCTGAAATAACGTACATATGTCACATAAAAAAGCCACCTTCATCCCGTCCCGATTATCATCTACCAAAGACAAAAGTCACCTCGTGGCCAAAACAAAGAAGGACGCGCGAGCGACAAACGCATAGCCGTCACGCGATCGAGCTGAAACAATAATTGAGCGCGAAGCTCGCGAGGCTTAAGTGAGAAATCGAGCTAGCATTGAAAAGCATAATCGTTGAAAATCATCAAGCCCATTAATACCGATTTTTATCAGCGCTCAAGCCCACTATCAGAATCCCACGAATACGTAACCGTACATAATTAACCTCAAAGAATCAGCCCGCGTCGCGTAAAAGGTATTTTGAATTTGGATTTTAATTTACCGTTAGGAGTTGCCTCTGACGTTGGCAGCCCTAGTACAACGCCATTTTCTATAGGTACCTAGGAATTTCATCGTTTCGATCATATTTCCTTCGTGGAAGGTTCAATCGATATCTAAGACCTCACCGGGTATACGTAACCAGTGTACGCCCATGTACTAATCGACCTAATACAGTTAGCTTCGCGTTGCTGAAAAATAACACGGAGTGGTGAAAAATTCCTAAGAAAAAAAAAAAAATGAAGAAGAAAGGGTTACAAAGAGACGCCGTAAATGTACCTGGTGACTTACGAGTAACGTAACAGTAAAGCATGGCTGATATTGTTCCAAAAGAGATCACATACCGGTCAGTGCCAACTCAACGAAATTGTTCGACATTAGTGGCCGAAACGACAGCCATTAAAGTCCATTTCGTTTCAGTGGTGCACGCGGAGGGGGTAAATAATTTTGCAGGAAATGTCCAAGAAAGCAGCCACGATTTAACGAGACACCAGGAGTAACTGGTTGCTTTGTAGAGCGAATTTATTTACTCGCTGAGTGGTAACAACGATTGTCCATGGTGACCTCGTGTGAATGGGCCTCGTGGATCTTGTACATACGTAGAGCGCCGGGAGCTGAACATTTGAATTTTCCCGCCTCGCGAAGAGGCTGACCGACGGCCCAAAACTATTCAACGCGAGTAACGGTGGACCGGGGGGGAGACATTAACAAGGAAATTTTATGCGCGCATCGAGTTACGGGATATGATATTTTTTTAACAACAATAACCCTACCTATGCAGGGGTTGTGTATTATGGTGCTGGGTTTACGCCAACGCTGTTTAGAGGTTCGCCTTGTGTACCCAGAACGTATCTCTCGAGCCAACGAGCTGGTTTTGCGTTTTCGGTATTCCGAATGCCAACCCCACACAACCTCAACCGAGTAAACTCCCTCTAGCATTTAATCCAGCCAGAAAGCTTGCGCGACGTGGCAATTCACGCATCGTTTCCAACCTTAAAGGGTGCACTGGAGCAGTAATACGAAGCCCTTTTTGCAATCCTTAAACCTGCCTTGTTCTTATATCGGCGTCGCTTTGAAAATTCCGCATAAAAAAAAAAAGAAGTATTCCCAAAAGTGGGAATGAAAAAGAGTCTTCGTAGATTTTTTTTCTTTTATTTACAAAAGGGGGTAGGCAAAAGCGTACGTTAGAGGGACGCTGACGGGACGCCATATGGTTTTAATATTAATTCACGATATTTCATGAGGTAACGGGGATCTGAAGAATTAACGGATGCATGAGTTATTATTATTATTATTTAACGTGAATCTGCAGCAAAGTTCCCTTTTTTCTTCTTCAATTTTTTATTAACGACGCACGTTAATAATTGTTTGACAATATCGAAAAATTCATATCGCGTTATGCGCGTGAGCATGTGTAATTAATATTGATGATGCAAATTGGATTGGCACGAGTATTAGGGCGCGTCACGCAAAAGAAAATTAGCGTCCAATTAATGATACGTAGAGCGCGAATTATATTTCTAATACCCTGAATTCGAGGTTCCCCGTGCAATTAGTCAAGATATAATTGAGAATGTCGTGAGCAGGAGTCATTTAATGAAGATCGATTAAGAAAAAATTGTTGAGAAATACGATGCGTTCCCGGCCGAGTAAGTACACGTATGGATTAAGATGTCCAAAGAAAAAAAAAAAAAAAGAAAATACAAAATTTACGTGAGATTAAATTCAGTAAAGGCACAGGGCGATTTTCTGCTTATTACGGGGTTGAATTTTTCGGATTTGAATGAGAAGGCATGTGGGCCTCGTAGCAATTGAACATTGGGGGGTCGAGTAACGTATCCAACCCCCATGGGGGTTGTTTTGACGCCCTATTTTTTCTTTGGCGTCTCTCAAAGATAAAAACGTGAGTCACGATTTAGGAATAGCGAAATAATCGCTAACGATTCTTTCTTCTCTGGTTGCAGAAAGTAAATCGGGACGGTCTGCTTCTATGTGAAAAAATTATGTCTCCATATGAATTTCGCGAAGTCGGGCATTCGTAGAAAAACAATGGAGCCTTTGAGAACTTTATAATTAGAGAAATTGGATAATATCTTGTCGTTAATCGTTGCTATCTTCGTACAGCCAAAGAAAGAATTATTTTTGCTTACGACTTCCATTAGCACGTGAATTTGGAGCTGCTCGTTTTTCTCAGAAAGAATTTAAGGACTCAGCCAGATATTATTTTTACACGTGCCTTCATATTTCCCAGAGGAGACGACGCGTTATTACATTAGAAATTAGAATATATGAGGGATTTGCAAAGCTACTAAGCCTGACCGCGCGGAGATATTATTCATCGTATGAATGTAAGGATCTCATAAGAACGATGATATTACTGCGAATTTCTTGAATGGAAATAAATCTTAATGCATATCCTGTTGATAGTCCCGCCTGCACGAAACCATTAGAGTTATCGTCGGCGATACTTGAAATTCGTAATAGCATAGATAATCAAATGGGGAACTAAGGAATAGAATTTAATTTTACAAATATATTCGCACGCATCCCCAACAGCCCAGTGCTTGGAATCGCCCGAAATACAATTCCGACGCGATTAGCGAAATGCAATTTCGTCGGAGGCGACGCATCCACTGGAAGAGACTAGGAAAAGAGCGACGGATGCAAGCAGGATGCATTTAAGGGTAGAAGCATAGAGAAGCTAAAAAAAAAAAAGAAGATACTATAACGTTAATAAAACGAACCTACTCTTTGAAAGAACGTCTACGAACAATGTTCAGGAATATTTTGTTACAAAAAAAGAATAGGAGTAAACGCATTTTCCAGCTTCTTTGCAGAGCTTTTGGAGTTATTAGGCCAGAGTCGTGTCGTTCTGATAATTAAGCACAGCCGGAAATGTGTCGTTTGATTTTTAATGGGACTAGGTGGGTATCAGGTTGAAACGGAGAGACAGTAGCGCGCCTAGAAATGACTGACAGTAGACTCATCGAAATGCACTGACTGATTTTTTGTTGCCTTATATGAAGCTTACCTCGGCTGCGGCGGCGTTGCATCCAATGAAAATCGCTGCGCCGATCGCAAGAGTCACGTATATCCTCGGCTGCATGTCGCGCGCCGTTTCTTGGGGCCCGTGGGAGCCCGGCTGCCAGCACTTTTAACGTAAAAACCAACGAAACGTTCTTGGAGTAACACTAACCACGGAGCAACAACGCGACGAACACACCACACTGATCGATGATTCGTGCGGTACTGAGGGCGCAACGATCGTCTACCTTCGTTTGCTGAGCGGCCGCCATGTTTTATTAGCGATCGTGCTGCCATCTAGCGTCGAAGACCTGACCTACGGTTTATCTTGCAGGACGAGTCTGCTTTTTTGAATTTCGCTAATGAATTGACTACGAATTCGATGTGGATTGAATTTATAATTTACAATTTCAAATAGAGGTACTTGTTAGTATATATATATATATATATATAAAAATGTATAAATTAGTATAGAAAAGATTGTTCTCTGAGTATCCACGTAGTCTTTGTCCATTTCGAAATTACAGGAAAAAATGTTGCGCTTATTCCTTTATCTGGTGGAGAAATGGATTGAGCAATTGTTAAAAGTATTTTACACATTATTGCCAGACTCTTTGACGAAAGTTTAGTAACTATTGTTAAGTGAAATATCGTTTTTGGTGTTGTAAGGCGAACGTCTCTTGCTAATTCTGTAAAAATTTTTGTCACGGTTTGGGCAATTTTAAGAAATTTTATAGACTGGGTCTATGTAGTTGTTAGATTTTATAGAATTTGAATAGTCATATAGAAATTTTCAAAAAATTTGTACTCTCATTCAAGACTCTTTGGTATCGGTTGCTGGTAAATCTTTTTCGAGTCCTTTTAAAAATCGAAGATCCTCATTTATATCACGATTATATTCCTCAATCTTGTCACGCATCGTGCGAATTTCATTCTGCATATTTTTTACCTCGTCCTGAGTTTTTTGCTTCAAAATCTCCAGCAATTCTCTGTCCTGCGAATAAATTATTCATCGATACAAGCAAACCGCAGGATTTCTCGTGGCTGTAAAAAATTAATTTGGCAATGCAAATAACGATGCAATAAAATAAACATTACAGTCGATTGCGACGTGGGAACGTCTTTTCTTTTTTTTTGCAAAATTCTTAACAAAGATCACGAGTCACAAGATTTTACTAACGCATCGCTTCATTGGTTTATACTTTTGTAATACGAAGTTATAATATTTTTCCTGCACTTTCTACGCAGCTGTTGCACCCGTAAAACTTTTAATGTCGTTGCACACTGTATATTGGCTAAGATTTTGCATTATAATGATACCTGCTTATAATAGTATTCGCTCTCGTACGCCACATCCCTTTCAAAAAATTTATCTTTGCTCGAGTCACTTCCTTTTCTTACGAAATACCTGAAACCGCTGTAAAACATTCAAATGCATCGAACCTAGCACGTCTGTTAAATCACTATTGCGCCTACTTAATGTAATTCTAAAACGAGAAAATATAACCAAAAATAAAAGTAAAATTTGTGTAAACCATAAGAGACTTTTCGTTAATATATTTTACCTGTTCCCAGTGCCATAAATTCCTTTAAAAATATGCCGAAGCATCGTTACTCAAAAATGAAAACACCACAAAAGGACTCTTCGGCGGCGGCGACGAATTTTACAATTATTTCAAGATATATATACCATTTGTGCTTTACAGTAATTTAGAACAAAAATTATTTACAACTTATTGACAGAACAAAGGAAGACGGAATGTCGCGAAATGACGTTTATATTTTACGTTCCTGTTTACGACGCAAGCTTGATTTTGAGGTTGAAGTTTAATTTTCTAAATATAGACACAAGTATGATTATTTAAATCAGAGCTCTTGATAACTAGTAAAAGCAAAATATTTTATTTCTACGTAGGTTAACATTCCTTATTTGAAAAAATTACAGTATGACGCATCACTATCGCTGCACGATTCCTCCGGCAGAGTTTGAAGTAACGTTTACACGTCGTCGACGAGACAAGACGAAGAATTTCGTGCGATCAGCGACATTTTACTTGTCATGCATGTCGTCGATTCTCTTCTTGTGACGATTTATAGCTTCCTGATGACGTTTGATCTGTTCCTCGTGGAAACTGATCTCGTCGTGAAGACCCTCCCGGAGTTTCTGCAGCTGTTCTTTTTGCTAGAAAAAAAAGAAAACAATTTTAAAATTAAAAATGTTAACGTCCTTCAAATAAATTGTTTACCTGATTGTAAAAGTACTGATCTTCGTGGGCAGCTTCCATCTTTCCAAAAGAACCTCCTGCTTCCCTGATGGTGCCACCACCACCGCCTCCTTTACCAGCCCCACTGCCACGTTCACCGACCATCCTGACTTGACTGTAAAATCATAAAGAAATGCCAAAATTAATTTTCAAATTGCTTAAAATTGCATTTACTACAGTTTAATGCTTTATACCGAGTGTGAATTTACTTGCGAAACAAGAATAAATGCGTTTGGTTCGATGACGGTGACGAATATGAACGCAATGAAGAACTGCGCATGTATATTTAAAACGCGCATTATACTGTACATAAGGTATCTAGAATATACCTTGCAATATTTGTGGCTATAGTGCAACAGTGTAGTCGTGTTATTTTTATTTTAAAATGAGGTCTGCTGAGAATCGCCACTACATTTCGATCGTTTTCTTTGCGGTGTACTAGGAATATATACAAGTTGCAGCTAGAAAGATGATAGGAGTGTGAATGTGGGGGATAGCCTGATGCGGGGAGAAGCCCTAAGGTGGCAGTCAGGTAATTTTCATTGCTACACAGTCTCTCTGGATAGAAACGGTGTCGCTTCTGTGTTTTTTTATTGTTACCGGTGTCCTAATTATTACCAGCTAAGTAATTGTTTTTAACAAAAACTTTATTGATGACACGAGTGAATAATTATTTTCAATTGTGTAAAGGGTACCTTTAATATTTCATTAATTTCATACTGTTTTAGGACTGTCTTTTAAAAAAATTTTTTATTTCCTTGTTTTGCTCGATTAATCTCCCGTCGGCAATGAAGAATTCATACAGCACGTTGACTATCTCGTGTGCTGCTTAGTGAGTGTCGCATTGTTACCAACTGCTGAACGATTAGGTTTAAAAGGTTTGTATTGTAGTTATTTTTTTTTTGGGGATATATTGTCAGCAAGGATTATGAAGATTCAGGAAAGAGAATTTTTTTCTGGAAATATAATTTAATCGTAACTACAAGTATTTCAAAGAATTGGCAGAGAACAAATAAAAACATTTCTTGTAGAAAGATTTACGCGATCATTAGGTGACATAAGGTTAGTAGAGGGGGGAAAAAAACAAGATTTAAGGTGTTAGTTTTTAACTTTAGATAATGAGGAGATCATTCTACTGGCTGCTTTCGTTAAACGAATGTATTTTGGAGCGTTGCCATTTTATAGAACAATTTTTGTAACAACAATGCAATTCAAATTTATAAAAATTGACACAAAAATAAAAATTACGACGAAGAGAAAGAATTTTCGTAGTTCCAGTAACTTGTACGAATTGACTAGAATCAATAAAGTCATATAGTAATTAGAGGTTGCAAGAGACATTTTCCAGCAGACGAAATCAATATTGTATCCAGACGTACAGAGACAAATTACTGGATACTAACTCAAAATTTAGAAGTACAATTTATTATGTAATTTCACGAATTCAGTCGATACGTAGAGAGACAGCCATAGAACACAAGATCAATCATAGCACCGATTAGAATATTGATACTTGAGCTTTCTTTAAATAAAATACAAATGAGAAATGCAGTGAAGAAAGCACGCAAGAGAAGAAAACTGTAAGACTGTAGTGCTGAGAAATTTTATAAAGGGCAACGAGCCAGTCACGTCGTCGTTGAAAAAGCCGGCGCAATTAGAAGTTCGACAAAAGACGTACGTGTAAAGTTTAAATCCACCAGTTACAACTAACTCGATCAATGATATCAAATGATTTACCTCATGAAGGCCATATTTCTCGTGAGAATTGCGGGTACACGCTGCATCTTTACTTTCAAGTAATTCACTCTGTCCCGAACGAGCCGATGTCTTTACAAAATGACGAACTTTAAACACGGACTATGCGTTATACTGAGCAGAGACTGTGAGATGTTTTTCACCAGTTTTTGTGATTCTCAAGCCAGCCGCTAGAGGCGCTGGTGTCGCGTCAAGTAAACCATTGGCTATAAGCATTGACGTAGTATAGGTATAGTCGGTACAGTCTAACTACTGACACAAGTTTTAGTATAGGCTTGTGATATCGAATTATAATATAAAAATGAATATAAAAAAAATAGTTTAGAAATCAATATATCAATTCATGCTTAATGGAAACACTTTATTTCTTGTTCTCGATCAAACGTAACGCCGCCCACCTGTAATAATCGGCCGCTTGATTCTCAATCAGCCTCTTTTTAATTTCTGAAGCTTTCAACTCATTTATAGCTGTCTGTTTCTGCAATTCAGCTCGTTCCAATTCGATATTTAACATTTGTAGCTTGAGATTGTGCTCCTTTTGCGCGGCTTCGAATATCCAGACGGCTCTTTGAATTTGTTCGTCCTGACAGGTTAGCTGAGGAGATGTGGCACTCTGACCGCTGTCATCGTCCTCTTTAAAAATAGTGAGAAAAGGATTATTAATTTTTTTTTTCTTTAATTTTAATCAGCAGGACCTACCATTCGTCTCGTGAATTTGTCTAACTGTGTCTCCAGTTTTCAAACGTTTCTGATCGACAAGATCCATGGGTTCGTCACTGTGTGTGATTCTTTTTCTTTTACGAAAAACGTCAGGTTGTTTGTCAAGTAAATTAAGTTGACTCGTATCCTCGTCATTATAGTCATCACTATTCGTCTCCAATTTAATTTCGTGAACAGAAATCTCCGGCGGCGACGATGCTGCCAACTTATCCAAAATTGCTTGAAAATTCGTAGAGCCATCCGCGTCTTGACTACTTTCATCGGAACGTTCGGCATCGCAATCATTTTTTTTTGTACTTTCCATAAGTCGCCAGACCTCGATCGAGAGGTTAGAAGGTCGACTTTTAGCAGCTTCCTCAGGTCCCAAAGTTCTAACCTAAAGATTTTTTTATGATTCCAAAAAAGGAATCTTTGAAATACATAATGCACAGCCTAACCTCAATTGTATTTATCAAAAACTGTAAAACTTAATAAATCGATCATCGTTACCGATGCAACATTTTCGCAGTACACAAAATTGTCTTTAACCCTAAAAACTAGGAAAACAAAACATAACTGACATTAACTGTTATATTAATAAACGCATTGGTTTCGTTACAAGAAATATCAAACTGACCTTCTCAGCAAATGTGTACATTTCGATCCTAGCCTGTGCCTTCATTCTTCGCCATTGCTCCCGCATTCTCGTGATGTCACGTTCTGTCGAGAATCGTCCCCTAAAGGCACAATAAATCTGCTGCCAGGCAAGAGTCTTCATGGCGGATGCTGCCGCGTCGATCTTCTTATTCTCAATCGCATTCACGTGAACCTTTATCAACGAGAATAGAGCGCTCTTCTCCTCTGGTACCCAATTTTGGGTTCGTTCACGCTTCTTCACGACCACCGTCGCTGAGGAAGCACTGCTTGACATTTTTTTAAATTTCTAACCGCCTATTACCGTCTTCTCAAAAAACTTTGAAAAAAACCTTTAAACTCCTTACAGCACGTTGACTCGTGCCGATTAGGTGCTGTTTTACCGTTTCCTTGTTTAACCGCAGTTTTAGGACAGTCAATTGTTTATCGGCGTCTCACCTTAACCGATTTCTACCGGGTGTGACAGTACATGTCAACTGCCGTTAAAAATCTATCCTAACTCACAGATATTATGAATTTCCAAAAAAATATTTTATTTCTAAATTTTTAAAGCCGTTTTCAATCGTTCGTTGTTATATTAATTTTTCAAATATTCTTTTTTCATATATCGTACGTTCTAACGTTATATGTTTCAATGTAATTATTTGATATCGTGTTTTAAAAATTTCATATTACGCCGGAAGACTTATTTGCGTACACGGTTGATCTAGTCACGCACTATATCAATGTAACCTTCTATAGTTCCTATAGTTTCTTCAGGTACGTGATACTGATATGAATAAAGAATCTCCATATTTTGTACGCTTCACGGAAACACACAGCTTAATTGCATCATCCCTCTCGTATAATTATTACAATCGAAAAATCATATGAAAAGGTAAAAAAATATCGAGAATCAGAACTATTGATGGTCAACGTTTAAAAATGATCAGGCTTTACCAGTTTTCATAAACGGACACGCGATATAAAATATAGACGATTTTAATCCCGACTAAGGTCGTACTAAACGTCGGCCATTTTGACGTGGTACTAGCTAGACGCTCGATATTAACAAATCCACGATTCCAGCAATCCGACGTTCCGCGCAACGCAAACATTGTTTCGTTTCATTTCGCGTCCCGTCGTAGAATCATATTGCGCCGATTCCAATATTTCCATCGTTTTATTGTCACATTCTCACGCACCTTCTGGCATCCCAGCCCGGCAGCCATTATCCTAACAGCTAGTCCTACGCTAGTCAACATTTCACCTCGTGCAATCTCGAAAATCAGTCGCTCTCAGGAAATGACAAAAAATCAACAAATTACGTGTCCAATCAATGAAATATTTTAATTACCAATTTTATCCAACCCTACGAACACTTACCTTTTGTTGTTTATAATTCCAGTTCGAAATCTACTGAAAAAAATGCGTACCTGCATCATTCTACAAAAATCACGATCAATGATCGTTAAACCTTGGATCCATTAGATCCCACGTTATTTACGTAAGAGCATCAAGCCCGATCGCTAAGAATTCCCCCGTAAAGTGCTCGAGTGTAGATGCAGACTTCTGTAGAGCAACAAGCAGCCTTCAGTTACCCCAACGTGACAGTAAGCTAACCAACTACTGCAGTAGTCAGAAAACAAACTAAATTCTGACAAACCAGTAGAATCATCGCTGTAAACATAAAATCCACCGTTCATAATCCAACTATAATAAATCGAATTAGAATGAAAAGAAACTTTTAAAAAATCACAAAACTCCGACCGAAGCACTGAAGGCCATTAAAAGTTACCAACTTGACGCGCCGACTTAAGAACTTATACGCCGCCTCTTCTTACCCCATACCGGAATTTTATCGAACTACAAGACGTCCGGTCGGTATGATCTTCTTCGGAAGTGTTCAGGTGAGTCTTGAAATCGCAATTATGCTAGTTGAACATCCGGCTTACGTTATCCAACATAACCTCAAAGTTCAAATAATAATAAAACAAGAAATTTAATTGCTATTTCATCATGCCCACGTGATTACTCACGACTTGCATTCACCATCGTAACGCTGCGCTCTCTAGGTTATACAAGACGCCATACGACATCGTTAGAAAGATGCATGTGGCTTTTTTTTTTTTAATTTCTCATTACTTCATCTTGTCCCTCGGCACTTAAAAAATATATATATAGAAGACTCAATTCGTGCAACTAGTTCTTAGGTAATACACGTATACATATATTCTATACCATCGAACGTGCATCCTTCTCCGTTTTACCGATCGATATGAATTATCGATAACGCTATAAATTGCTATTTACCAAGTGCTTGCATAATTCAATCTATTGCAACGAACGATTGCGATCTAATGTCTCGAGCCTGTAACTTATATAATCACGATTACACAGGCTGACCTACTGTCAATAGTCAGGAACCTACTGCACGTAGGTGCAAGACTGTGAAGGGCTTCGATAATAGAAATTATTGAAGATACGCCCCTACTGAATACCTAACGTAATTACACTGTTGTGACACCGAGGCTAATATTATTACAGCTATAAAATAATCAAGAATATATAATAACAATACGGATGTATAAATATTCGCGTGTACATGTAATTTTGTAATTTTTTTCATCTTCGCGCAAAACACGCAATTCTGTTAGAAATATAATTATAACGATAACGCGACAGATAATAATAACAGCAATGATATATATATATATATATATAAGCTTGTTAATATATTGACTTTACATTGAACATTTCTCCATAAGGAACAAACGGTACATTGTTTAATACCTTTTTTTAATGAAAAAAATTTTATTTCCAATACAGTGCATCATGGGTAATATATTAAATGATTATTATACGTATCTTTGCAGATGCAATCGGAGTCTGTGCCAGCAGTGCCATGCGAGGTTCCAAGAAAGGATTTGGTCCTGACATGGAAAAATATTTCATATACGATCAAGAAGAAAGTGAGTGATAATTTGTTGATGGCTTTTTTTGGAAAGCAACGGATAGAGCACGTGGAGTTGCTTAACGGAGGTAATTGATTTGTTTGTTATAAATTTTTTTTTTTATATACGTATTATTTGATCAAGATTTTTTGTTGCAGTGAATGGCGTAGCGAAATCTGGGACTCTAATGGCCATAATGGGACCTAGGTATATTGAAATTAGAGTTATATACTATTTTTGGTTACGCGGAATTTTGTAATTTTTCTATATTAACATGTACAGACTATTTTTTGAATTAATTAATTTTTTTTTCTTTAACGTTAATTCATACGGAATGCATGTGCGAATTTCACGTTCTTAATTAATATCCGATAACCAGCGTTGGCTGCTCGTTGAGATCTCCGCGAGATAACGAGAGATATTTAATTAACGTGATTAAGTGAAATCGCAGATAATTTATCTTACTTCTTGAATTGGAGATTAATGTAATTTCAGTGGCGCTGGAAAAACGACCCTTCTCGCTACTATAAGTCGGCGTATAAAAGGTATAAAGAAATCATCATGAGGCAAGTATCAATGGATGATAAATGAATATCACGCATCGGTTGCTAATGGGTCTTTTAATATGTTTATTAATGACGATTCACACGAGATCACTGGCCCATTTGTCATATAGTAAAAGAAGAAGGGATAACGTGGATAATAAATGATCAATTTTGAAATTCGAGTAATACTCATTGTATTTTTTTTTTAGAAACTTTACGCTTTAAGATAAACGATTTTTCACTGGGAATAAGTTCGGACGTCGAAGAAAGAGAAAATTTGTAAATTTATCAACCGACGAGGTAGGAAAAATGAAAATTTGGAAAAATACATATATATTATTTCATTTATCCAGGCGATACCGTCGGTGATATATTTTTGAATGGTCGGCCTGTAGATCAGGAACAAATGGCCAGGATGTCAGGATTTGTACCGCAGGAGGATTTGGCTGTTGAATCTCTGACCGTAGAAGAACATATGGAATTTATGGTATACTTTAAACGTTAATTATTTCCCATAAAGATTTATTAATTACTCGACAGAGGTTACGTCAAAAAAAAATGTACCTCGATAACACTCGTTTAGCTTCAAGAATATCTGAATATGCAGGAACGATGAAAACTGGTTTTCACTTTTATCCTTTTAAATTACATATAATTATTACTTTAATGAGTCTTTGAATTAGATGCTAATTAGTATATGCAATTGTCACGATGGTATCTGCGACGTGAGAAATGTTATTTATAACCTATATTGATTGGTAAAATAAATATATTTTCTAATTGACAAAGCGTGTAGAACACGCGGCGCCACTGGGATTAATGATTTTGGTATTTTCAGGCACGAATGAAAATGGACAGGCGATTCCGCGCTGCTCTGAGAAAGGAAAGAATTGCGAACATACTGACGGAATTGGGGCTGTTTAAATGCAGAAATTCCAAGCTGTCAGCATTATCGGGTGGCGAACGAAAACGAGTAGCTCTGGCAGTGCAGGTAATTGAAACTTGTCCAATTACATTGATTGGCATAAACAATTAAGGGCTTTTATACACTTTAGTTACTTACGGAGCCCAGTCTGCTATTTTGTGACGAACCTACAACTGGTTTGGACAGTTATGCAGCAATGGCAGTGACAAGAACTTTGAGGGAAGTCGCGACACGTGGTAGAATAGTTATTTGTACGCTTCATCAACCAGCTTCCGGTCTGCTTGATCTCTTTCACGAGGTCGTACTTCTGACAGCTGGACGGGTGGCTTTTCAAGGGACTACAAAGGAGGCGACACAGTTTTTCAGCGGGTAATTCAAATGTTCACTGTGACTTGTCGATATGGTAGAAAATTGTCTGATGACATCTGAGAAGAAAATTCAACGTTAAATTTAGTTTAACTACGACTGAGTCTTTTGTGTTTCGTGAAAACTCGCCTTAGAGAGAGACTGAAATTTTGTTATCATGACTGTTACAAAAAAATTTTTTTTAGAACACAAAACTGAATATACGAATTTGTATTATCTTAGAAGATGAGTTTTGAGGCTGATAAATTTTTTTACAATGTTATCTGCCTTCGTTTGCTTTATCTTTTCTTTCACTCTCTTTCTAGTCTGGGTTTACACTGTCCAGCCACGTTCAACAGCGCCGAATATTACGTTTCTCAGCTGTCGGTAATTCGCGGCAAGGAAACTGAGAGTTACAGAAAGGTAAGAAATGTCAAGATTGATAAATTATTTTATAAATTTACAAAATTTTACTTATCAGGCACGCTGGATATGCGATGAATTTAACATGTCAAGATTTGGTCAATCCGTCGCAACTTCCATTGAGGATTCGTGTAAAAAGTCCGATTTCGATGAAACTTTACATCCTGTTTTTATCGAGCGACCCGTAACTATTGGCGATTTCAAAAAAGTTCGTGCCATAACCCAATTTGAATGGTTAACATGGCGATCGTACGTGGATTACAAGAGAAACTTTACTCACCTATTTTTAAGATTCATTTTATATATGGTGAGTCAAAATCGATCATCATTTACTTCATGGATACCCGGTATATATAAATTCGACTGCTTTGAATGATCTTTGTCACTTTAATGCGCTATTTTTTTCTCTTTTTTTTTTTAAGAACATAGCCATATTTATTTCCACCCCTTATGCATCAGCCATGGTGAACATCGATCAACGTGGTATACAGAACGTGCAAGGTCTTATATACCTGGTGGTCGCAGAAACAGCGTTCACCTTCAATTACGGAGTCTTTTATACCTTTCCGCGTGAATTGCCGTTTCTCTTGCGCGATATATCCAGTGATCTGTATCATCCAGCGCCGTATTACATAAGTAAAATAGCCATTTTGGTAAGAAATTTAAATTATATCTTGAAATTAAATAATAATATAACAAATTTAACTGAATGGTCAATCTTGCAGATGCCAGGTGCCATTTTTCAACCCTTATTGTATTCCATATTGATCTTCAATATTGTTGGCCTCAAGGGTGGATTTTTAGGATTCATATTATTCGTTATACCTCTTGTGTTGTCCGCTGCCTCTGCTTCGGCTCTGGGTAAAAATTCTTGTAGACTTAAAAGATTTTTTTCTTAATTTCGTTAATCAGTTTGTTTTATTACAATTATCGATTCTTACAGGTTGCCTGATGTCGGCTGCTTTTCAATCGGTTGCTACAGCATCTTTATTTTCGGTGCCTCTTGACTTCATAACGCTAATGTTCAGCGGACTTTTTCTTCATCTCGAGTAATACGTTATGAAGGTTTTGTATTTTTATTTTTTATGTTTAACATTTTTTTTTTTTCACTTTAGGAATCTCCCAGGACACATAGCCTGGCTGAAGTATCTTTCTCAATTTTATTACGGAACAGAAGCCGTGTCTCTGTTGCAGTGGCGTCAGATCGACCACATAGGTATATAAAATTATAATAATCTTCTGAGTCCTCCTGAGCCAAAACCAAAATATTTTCTTGTCCCTTAAGATTGTCCACCGGATCCGGAAGAACCTTGCGTGTCGACGGGTTTGGGAGTTTTGGAAAAATACGGATACGAACCAGACAACTACGAATTGGATCTCCTAGGACTCGTAGCAATTTTTGCACTCGGCCATCTTGCAGGATTTCTCGCAATTCGTTCTAGAAGCCGTAAAGAGCCAGTATATTAGTCTTGAACGAAAGATTTCACTGTACGTTATATCCATGACACGGGGTATAATTTTTCCTGACTAATTTCATAGTCAATCGATTAATCAATAAAGGAACGTAAAAACTTTTCTTAACAAAATTCATGAAAATATGACACTGCACTCACGTTTAAACGTAGGGCGTGCAGGAATGAGGAAAAGGCTTATTGAAAAGATTTTTGATAAATTATCAGTCATCCGATTCTATACTTCCTATATAACAGAAGGAACATATATACATATTCCTATGTACTATACATAATTTTCAAAGCATATATCCTGCTTTGAAATGTGTATGGGACCAGTGAACAATTCTATGAGTCCATTCGAATTCCCAACAGGACAGAACATCCTTCAAAAGTCGCCTTGAATGTCCTGCGAACATTCTGCATGGTCGTCCCACGATCATTGCGCCCTCAGCGGCATAAAATTGTACTAAGAAGACTAACTAATCCTCCACTTAGCTATTTGGATTACATAACCTAATATGCTTCTAAAAGTCTTAAAATTTTGTACAAAGTTTCCTTAAATGCTACTTGATTTTTTGACTTTATGACTAAAGCTTTAATTTCGATAAAAATCTTCCTAATAGATAGACTTGTTTGCTCTGTGGTATCTCACTCCAAAATATCCAACGACAAACATAGATAACGCAAGAAGATTCATTCCTAGAAGATCCGAATACAAACTTTTCCCTCCTTGTCCATATTCAATTAGGACTGCAGTCCCATTGTTCAAGCATGGCAAATTCTTATCAGGATAGCATGCTGAAACGATATCAATGCTGTTATGCTGAACAGAAGTCGATAACGGTAACTCTATCACATGGCTTACCAATGTAATCAATAGGCGTCCAATAGATAATGGAAAGGGCATCTAGAGTATAATAGAAAACTGATAAGTATTTAAGAAAGCCCATATACCATGGCAAGCTCCTGAAACATATGACGTGGAGTTTAAATAAAATTTACTGTGATCGAGGTAAAAGGACAAAGATACAGTTGGGAGTTTAATATTATTTTACCTAAGATTGTAAAACATGCCGGACATAGCCATGAAAACGAAATCAATGGGCGCCATTACCAGAGGACCCATGGAAGGATTTATAAACCAGCTGGAAATCATTATTCCATATGCTACTGAGCAAATGGATGAAGAGATTAGGATAATCAAGAGCGAGATAATTGTCCATATTAAATAATTAATTTCCAGTGTCAGGAGTAGCATCAATGTAAAAATGAGAGCCTTTATAATATTGCTTGGGATCTGAAATAATATTGAGGTAAATAATAGGAGAATTTGCCAGGCATAATTATTTCATGGCCAGGAAGATCGGATGCTGATAAACAGGGGAGACATTGATCTTACCAATCCGAGAACAAGCGTCACATAATATACACCAGGGCCGTACATAGAGCTCTCTCGAAGATAAAGAGGCGTCATCTTGGGCAATTCGTATACGACGGCATAAGAGCTACTGAAGATAACTTGTGCGGACGCTATGTAAAAGGCACCCCTTGCATCCTGGATGCCATTTTGTTCACGAGAATTGATATGGTGGTAGAAAACGCCAATCATAATAACGCTTAGCTAAACAGAGAAAGTTTATGAGCGGATAAGAATTTTTCTATGCAATAAGAATTTCTGCACGAAACAGCAAATTTCATTGAATAATAAAGTACTCACGATGTAGGACTGATAACAGAAAATGTTATAGAAAATTGATCTTTTTGCTTCCAAATACAATCTCCAGCTTAGCCAATAGAATTGTATTAGCCAATTGGGTCTTCGATGATTTTTAATTTCAAACAGACTCTTTCTTCGCGCGGATTCCGGTACTCGTGACAATGGCGATTTCGAGAAAGCAGTGCAGACACGGGCAGCGCCATTGCCAACTTCAAGTTGACAGATTTCATAACCCTCACTCAATTGGTTCGATAAGACTCTCACGTAATATTCAGCCTCGTCAAAATTTGGCGGACATACGAAACCCTGGCTGGTAAAGGAAAGAAGAAAAGTTTGTAAATTTTGTGCAAGTACGTAAAAGAATTTTCTTATCGTAATTAATTTTATTGATACCTCTCGAAAAATGCCGTTGCGTTGTTCAAAGTTCCCGCGTAGGCAGTGGTGCCGTTGACCAAAAAAATGACATTGTTGAAAATCTTGTAAATGCACATGGCTGGCTGATGTATAGTACAAAATACAATTGTATCGTTTCTAACCAGACGTTTAACGTACTCGATGACTCTCATTGACGTTGACATATCCAAACCTGTTGAGCGATAAAGAATTTTGAATAAAAAGAAATTCGCAATGCAGATCCAATAATTAATTTTTTCAGTTACCAGTCGTCGGTTCGTCTAGAAAAAGTATTTTTGGATTCGTCACCATTTCCGAGGCTAAGCACAACCTTTTCTTTTCGCCGCCAGACAAAATTGACGTTAACGTGTCTCTGCATTCGTAAAGACCCAATTCCGAGATGATTTTCAACGTTAATACTTCCTTTTCCGACCGAGTCATACTTTGATCGAGTTTCATAGCGCACTGAAAATAATATTGACGATAAAAATTACGCTTTTAACGACCACCGGGTATATCAAATCATTAGTATACCACAAATTGCATATACTCCATGACGGTAACGGTTGGTGGTAAAATATCGACTTGCGGAACATATCCTGCTATATTAGACATGAGATTCTTGGTGACTGAAATACCATTGACTTTAATGGAGCCAGAGAACAGTCTAACCTTTTTGGCAAGAGCAGCGATAAAGGTCGTTTTTCCTGCTCCACTAAGAAAATAAATAAGTAAAATAAATAAATACAAAATATGTATAAGCATTAATTATAAATACCTTGGTCCCATTACAGCTATCATATCGCCATCCTTGGCATAACCTGATACTAAAATAACAACGCTATTACAAGGCACTTACGGTAAGTGAAAATAAAATGTCTATCATTTTCCAAAAAAAAAAACCATTAAGCCCCATAAGAGGATTAAAATAACCAACAGATACTGATCCATTCGAAGATACAATTAACAAGTAAGTATTTTAATCACTGTACCAGCTCTTAAATGTCTATTGAAAACTCCATAAAGTTTCCTCTGATTAATCAAAAAGGCTACAGAGTTGGTTTAATAAAATTAATATATAATTTACCCCTGTGCAGAATATCAACCGATTCGCTATCAGCGTCCAGTGATTTTCCACGAAGTAGCTTTCGATAAATTTGCTCTGATAAATGAACTTTCTTCTGCTTCTCGCCACGCACCACCATATCGTCCCACACGATACGAATATTGTCATTTTGACAAACGGACGGACTTTCCGCGTGACTTTCCAAAGACATTCTATTAAAATTTTCCTCTCCCGTTACTTTAAACAATTCCATCGTACTACGACGGTGATTCGAAGTACACGACGCTTTTCCAACTGCGACGTATTTTAAAAACTCCTACACTCTACGCCCGTATGTACGCAATGTCAGACTTTTCACCGTTTAATGATAATAACCTTATTTGTTCTGTTATCTAAGCTCCACGTTTTATTTGTCCTAAATGCCTCATGACATTTTCCCAAAAGAGATTAGACGCCGTTGTCTATCTTCATTTTTCTAAAATAACTAATATTATAATTTCCCAAAGTTTCTTCCACTCTGTACGATCAACCCAGCGCTGATCGGCCGAACTTATCGAGCAGCACTGGTCACGTGTAATTAAACAGCCCAGATCTAATTTTTGTGCCCCAGTTATCAAGAAGCCCAGATATATTTATAATATTTTTATTACAGCTACTGTGAGATCTGTTTATCGTGTATTTATATTTATTAATACCACGATGCACCCTGGAAAAGCTATTGCAGTGGCGTCGATACTTGAGTGACAGAAAAATAAAATCCTGGGGTGAATTATAACCCCAGTGACTGACGCTGGGTTGAAAGACCAAAGGAAGATAAACTAGCGAGACTTAAATATTAATATACAAGGAGGCACTTAACAATTGAATATAATTTAATGATGCTGCGTCTATTACATAGAAAAAGGAAATAATGGTAGACAGACATACTGTTTAGTAATGGCGGGCGCAGGTGCGCTTCCGCCGATATAAATATATTCGCGCGTGACAATTTATTATAATAGTTATTGCATATATCCTTGCCGCGTAACCTCTACGTACATAGATATAAAATTGCAAAGTTGCCATAAAATGGTCGACGTTGATCAACGTGCGAGGAAGAAGAGGAACGAAAATATCGTTAGGTAAAATTGATTGAGTTATTTACAGCAATATTCATTGTCGCCTATACTTAAATATATTATTATGTATAATAACTTTTTTCTCTCCCTCGTCAAACTTTAGTTCAATTTATACGTGTACATTGTATATAAATCTTTCTTGTGTGTGTGTGTGTATATATATATATATATATATATATATATATATTAATCCGTCGTCAACAACAACAATTTCGTTTAAATTATCGCGAGCAACGTTGCGGATCTCGAGAGAGGGAGAAAGCGGCAACGTCGCTTGCGAAGAAAGACTTTAAAATCTTGAAGTCTTCGATTCAAAATGGCTACCGCGGGTCTTCCTGTGTCCAGGCTCGTGACAGTCTGCGAGCAGGAAACGAGAGACGCGAGTGGAATGTATCAGCAGAGACAGAGGAAAATAAAGAAAAAAAATATTTTTGTATACAATTACGTAACCAATACGTATTAAGGATCTGCGTGATACTGGGCACGTAAGTAATAAGAATTTTGGGCAAATTTCTAAAAGTGAAAAAAAATGGCACTCGTTAATGGCGCACGACACGATTATCGAATAAATCTCGATTAGGATTGAATTGCCTTGGTCAGTGAATGTATATGAAATTTGTCTTTTGTTTTCTCAATAAACATGATTATAGTCTATATCGCGCGTACACGATATCAATCTTATCAAACGTATTCTTGTACGATCTTATCCATAAATGTCTATCAATGCGTGGGAATGAAATTACCGCACGTGATACAAAAAATAAGTATATCGAGCGGCGGCGCGTCTATACGTATGAGAAAGGTCACCATGTTAAGGCCTATACGATGAAACGATGATTTCCAAAATTTAAGAAGCATTCGCCACAGGAAGTCTTACCGATGAGTATGGAAGATTCTAAAAAAAAAAAAAAAAAAAAAAAAACCGGAAGCCGAAGGCAACGATCTTAACGATGGAAAAAATGAGGAGTTGAATAGGCCAACGATTTTTATATCCGTATAGGTATCGGCGCTTGATACTACCGTACGCGGATGTAATTAATTAAGTATCGTCGATGATTATAAATGTTATAATTAATATTAATAACGTTTCATAAGATACTCTTGGCGCGATTAGAGCCAGCGAAACAGTCTTTTAATGTTTCAATCGAGGATCGACGATGAGAACTGTCCAGGTAACGGAATGCGATGACTTCCGTGGATGATCGGTCGAGCCACTTCGTCAGCAGGAACAAGATTTCTTAGTGCTCGTAGGCGACTGATTCAGTGCGAATCTTTCACCGTCGCTTTGCTCCTGAGTGCCGTTTCCCTTTATGATTTGATCATTCTGGAGTATCTGCAAGTAAAAATGAAGTAAGAAAAATTAGTCAAAATAATTGGCCAATTAGCCTGACCGGAATTACAAAGTTAAAGGACATCCTGGACGACCTACTTTGTTGACAAGGAACCTGGCCGCCTCCTCGATATTAATATTCTCCTTGGCCGACGTCTCGAACCAGCCGGCAAAATTCTTCTCCTTGCAGTAATCATCCATTTTTCCCGGCGAATTCACCAAACCTTCCTTCTGCTGATCGCATTTGTTAGCCAGGAGAACGCAGGGAATTGGCGAACCATCCGGTAGTTGTACCTTTGAGTCCAAATCCTGTTTCCACTTCACAACGGCATCCAGGGTGGCGCTTCTCGTTACGTCAAAGACAATGAATGCTCCCACTGCTTCCTTGTAATAGACCCTGGTCATATTTCCAAATCGTTCCTGACCTGCCAGACGAGGTTTCAAAAAAATAATTACGATCGACAACGATTATCGAACCTCATAAGTGTAATTAAAAATATTTAATTAATTCCTACCGGCAATATCCCACAGTTGCAATCTGATTATCGTATGCGGATCCCAGTTTAGGACTTTCAGCGCAAAATCAACGCCTATGGTTGCTCTATAATGTTGCGAAAAAAATTGATGAACGTATCTCTTTATTATTGACGTTTTACCGGCTCCCAATTCGCCGATCACCAAGATCTTGTACAGATGTTCCCGTTTCTCGCCCAGACCCCCGCTCGGGGCATTGTTCTGCGACGACTGTAAACAAAGACAAAGGACAAATTAATAAAACCGCGTTACTAATTCAGGCACTTAAAGTCTCCTCGAGTAATTACAAAGTCACCTGGCTATAGACTTCTGACTAATTAATCATAAGACACGCGTTACCGTGATTAAACCTTTAGTATAACAGTCAGTGTAGCAAACCGTGACGACATAAACGTCAAACGTATCATTCAACAGCAATAAATCATTTATCAAACACACCAGAACGAAGCACTTATCGCCGGGTATTCGCTTTTCTCACGACTCAATGAAATTCAACGTATTTAGAGTTAAGAAACAAATTGCCCAGGTGTCTTGGAATTTCACTACAAATTCGACGAATTCGTCGCGGCTCTTATCGTCTTATCTTAAGGCCACCGAAGTCAGCGTGGGAATGTGTATGTATATATATATACACGTCACGGTAAAAAATACAATTTTTTTTTACCACAGATTTGCCAACTTATTTGCAATGCCCCCCTCGTTCCCCTCACCCAGCACAGAGTGTAATGGCGCCATGGTATATGTGTGTGTATATATATATACATATAAGTATTTGTATCATTCTAGCAAACGTGGACACGCACTGAAGAATGACGTTTCGATGAGCCCGGAAGACGCGATCTCCACCTGCTAAAATCATAGGCCGCCAAACTTTGCCACAGCTTAAGCTCCATTTCCATGACACTCGCCGTCTGCAAGTATCGTACTTCTTGTACGGAGGACTTGAAAGTGACTAATTGTAAGTCACTTTACAAACTGTCATATATAAGAGTCGGTAATTGCTATGTAAAACCGTGACAATGACTGTCTCATTGGCTAATGACCGGAACTTGTCTTTTACGTAAATGTAACGGGTGTCCGAAGATAGTCGATATGCAAGTAAAACAAGTCCCGAGTTAAAGACATGAAAGAAGTTTGTAAATGAAAAAAAAAAAAAAAAAATCGCAAATCAATGTCACAAACATGTGTATGCAATTATAGGGAATTAAAAAAAAATCCCCATAAACCTTCCACGTGATCCAATTACGTCACAGTATACAGGAACGTGTAGCCGCGAGTGGTGCAATAATCCAGTAACAAGATATCCAAGTGCGATAATACTTGGTGAATAAAAAAAAAAGATCAGTCTCTAAATCTAACACAGGCCAGCAGCCATCAGGATTTCCAAAGGTCATTTATCGTTGGCTCGTAATATACAGGGTGATCGCAAAGTAGCATCTTCATTTAATGATTCCCTGACTCCCAAGGCGATTCGACATAGGGAATTTACTTTATGACCACCCTGTAGTATTACACAACTACGATCAGCGATGTAACGAGAAATTGAATTAGCGTTTGCATAATTAAAAAAAATACTAATTACAAGTCGCATCAGACAACGGAGGTCCCTGCCAATCGAATGAAACTGCCAATAATAATTCGTCTATCGGGAACGGCCAAGAGTCAAGCAAAGTGACGTCACGTACCGACCAAGTGTACAAGGAGTGGATAAAAATTACGAGCGGTTGCGCAACAGTAAGCACGTAACACGAGAACCCGAAGTGATCCTCGAGGTGTCGAGATGACAAGGACCGCAAAGGGATAACCGCAGAAGATATATATATATATATCTTGCCGATTCACATCCTAGAATTACTAAGTCGACCAGACAAGAGTCTCTATTGCGCATGCGCGAGCTCCAGTGTCCCCGAGCATCCGATACAGCAAATTCCGAGAGTACCGGGTAAAAGTAGTAATAAAAACCAAAAAAAAAAAAAAAGAGTGTAAGAGGAAGAAAAATGAGCGAGTATCATTGAGAAAGGAAAACCGGTGGTTGCGTCACCTATATTACCAAGCGCAGACGTTATCCTAGCGATAGCTCAAAGGAATCTTACGTAAGATGCCCAGATTGCATATTAATGGCTCATTAGAAAAAGCTGTTAATCAACGTAAAGAGCTCGTTGTATTTTTATCTCTCATTATTTATCGTAAGCTGAGTGCTTTTTTTCCCCCTTTAAATTTGAATCATTAGTCGGGATACCCATGTGTTCCTCACCCCGCTATCCTGACTGATGGAACGAGTTTTCTCGCTGGACTCTCCGACCGGAAGTGTCGGCATGGCGTCTGCACTAGCGAAACTGTCGCTGAGACGCTCGGCGCTCTCGGTGAAGTCTTCCTCGATCCCGGCCAGGTAACCGACGCCGGTATCTTCGTCGAAGGTGCCCTCGAACGTGGAGAAGGTGTCAAATTTTCGTACGCTTATGTGACGCGCGCGGCGCTTCGTGTTGTCGTTGCCGCTGGCGACAGAAAGTCGGGGGTCCGTTTCGTCGTCTACGTTGTGAGCTTGCACGGTCTCGCCGGAAGTGTCGTGGGAAGTGTCGTAGCGACGTCTTTGAAAAATCGCTCGCTTCTCCTCGAGCAGAGACAGCTTCCTGCGTAACTCTGCAGGCGGCGTTTTCGGCGGTACTGCAGATTCCGAGTCCGACTTTACCGACAGCTTAGGCTTCTTCGAGGAATCTAGCCGCGCGTCCTGGACAGCTTGCTCCGGCCATTTTGAAATGGCGTACGGCAACGTCGACACGCTGCACTGGATTTTATTCTGGTTCTCCGATGTCTGGGTGTGCTTCTCTCGATTCGGTGAGTCTGCGAATAGACTCTCTTAGGACACGTCTTACATGGATCTCAATCGTCGTTCCGCGAGTCGATGGACACGTATTTTAATGCTAAAATAAATCTTGTAAAACCGTTACGCGACTATGTGCTTCGAGAGTGTTAAAATGTGAAAAAAAAAGAAGAAAAGGGATTATTTTCATGGAAATTCTAAAGAACGAAGGGATGTGGGTAAAACGAACCGCGTGGGGTTCCGAAAACTGATGGATATTGACTGGCCAAAAACTTTAAGGCTAAAACGATCTTAATGGCGGACGATGAGACTAGTAAGATGCCGACGAGGTTGACGTTGTTCTATCTCTCACCGTGACTCCTGGTCTCTTCCAGGCTGGCAGGAACGGTACTGCGTATAGTCAGCGATGGCGATTTCCGTTGCACTACAGTGACAGTGCTGACGGGTCTCTCGATCTTCTCCGATCTTTCCTCAAGCCTTTCGTGAGACCTCTCCTTCTCAGGCTTATCGCACTCTGGAAGTGGAAGTCCTTGAACGGCTTGGTGCCCCTTCCTCGAGAGCTTCAGGGGGCTGTCCGCTGAATGACAGGGCGACTCCTGGGACGATTGGCTCTGCGATCTACTACTGTCTCCACCCTCGGGCGTGTGTCGTGGTTCCTGCTCGCTGGACACTTTGAATTTGTTCAGACTGAGCTTCCTCACTAGGGAATTCGACTTCTTCTTGCTCTTCTTCTCGGTCTTCCTCTTATCCTCTTCCTTCTTGCGTACGGCTTCTGTCAGTTTACAAAATTCACATTCAGCTCCCGTTTGGGTAATATAAAAAAAAATCATTAAGTCTCATGACAATCCCGATCGATTCGATCATCGAGTCATCCCCAGGCTTAGTAAGGATACGTAAAAAGCTAACAAAAGTGGACTGAGTTAATTTTTTTTTTTTTTTTTTCAAAAATAATATCCAGGAACGATCGATGCTCGATTCCTTCTTTCTCATCTTTGAAAAACCTTTGCCAGGTGAACCCCCTTCGGGATCAACTTCGATCGATGCTTCATTTTCAAGCTTTCCCAGCGACGAAGTCTTTTTCTTGATCTTGAAGATGCCACCCTCCTTCCGGAAGCTGCTCTTGAGCGATCCGAAACGGCCTTTCTTCTTCTCCCCCGTGGCAAGAACTCCTGGACCGGATACTGTGTCCAGGCTGGAACTGCTGCCCCCCACGGTCACATATTCACCGGAAGTGTTACCAGGATTCCTTTTCCTGTCCTCCTCCGACGAGGAACGGCCAATCACGGTGTCGGGCGAACTGCCACCCTCGTTTCCGCTCTCGCTACGATCCATCCTAGACGTTGACTAGGCCGATGACAATCATCAGTCGGTGACCACGATCTGGCTTCCCTCGAGGAAACCTTACAAGCAACCCTCACGATAATCCCGATGCAAAGCCCAAGCCTATACAAGGATCCTTTTTCTCGCTCAATGTAGTGAATCTAGTTTACGGCCATTATTTATTTTCACTTTCCTTCTTCTCTCCTTTCTTCGACAATCATTTCATCTCCTTCCTTTTTAACAGTCATCCTCGGAACGCTTACTGAGGATCATGACTATTAATCTTACTGTACACCTCATTCGATGAATTATTCATACCTGTCGGATGTGACGACATATTTTGACTTCTGTCTTTTTGTTCGACCTGCCCAGCCACACGTATCGTTGATGAAGATACGTGTAAGTGGCGTTGATACAAATTTAAAAAAAGATACTATAATTAATTATGAGTAATGACGGTGCCGCAGAGTCATTAATCAATCATTCGTTTGTAAATGATATTTCGATATTTACAATAAATACAGGATAGCGTATTATTGCGACAGAAAATACATACGAGCGGAAGGTATATGAAAATTTTTACATAATTTTCTCCATCACGCGACCGCTCGACACGCTGAATAAATAAAAAAATTCTTCGAATCTCAATCTCTGCTTATGGCCTGATTTTCACGGATCACTCGATTGTCGCAACTTCAAACCGTAGTAACGATCCGCTCGAGATAAGCTCTGATCTGTTACGCGGTTTCTCATATTTTTACGTCTTATATCTCCGACCGGAAGTCAAGAATACAAAAAATCGTACGTAGTGTCAACCGCGTGAAAAAAAAGTTATACAACATTGTTAGCAAAAATACTACGTCAAGAAAAGAAGGAAAGTAAAAATGTCTATGAACAAAAAAAAAACCTCAAACGTACTGTTAAAAAGTTAATCTACGAATACCATGAATTTAGGTTAATTAAAAAAAAAAAATTCTCAATTTTTTACACGTTCTCTTCCTTTTCTCGTAACGCCCTTCGATTATGCGCACACGCACACGCGCACGCAGCCGGTCGTTCGGTCGGTAACGATGATGCAACGCGGATTCCCTCGCTCCAGGATACAAGAAAACTTGGACGAATTCGAAAGACACTGCGGGCTTAACCAAGTCTCGATGTGCACTAAAATGTTTATATAAAAATAAGAGTACGTGGGTGGGTACCTTCCAGGTGCCAGTAGACAAGGGTGGGGCAGACCGGATGACCTACAGGTTCCTCCGGTTCTTCTGATACCAGAAGGTGGTTAACAATCGGGTGGGGATTCCCCACTATGCATATTATGATAGATAGGTTACGTCCCCTACCGTGCCAAGCAGAAACCTTCTCACGAGGTACCAACCTACCCACTGTGTCCCACATGGCTTTGCTCGTGTATGCGAGTCGGCTTGAATTACATAAACCTCAGGAGACCTCAAAGAAAATGTTATAAGAGATTGTAGGATAATGTGGATAAATAAATAAATTTATAGCTGTCGAATGGGAATTTTTTTTTTTAATTACCCACACAGGCAACCTCAAGTCGACGAATGGAATGTCTATTGATATTTTTCAGCAGTGTCAGAATTTATGAAGGTACTGGGAAGACTGCAGGCAATGATGACGTGTCCCGAGGAATTCATCAATGTATTAGAGCGAAGAAGCTGCGGATTTACAAGGGCGAATGAAACGCGTAACGTTGGATCAAACGAGGCCAACGATTGGCGTCGTAACGCTGCACTTAATGAGGATATCAATCGTTACTCTTGGCTAATCTTAATTGACGGTTGTAAAAAGGGATCGTGCACGACGATAAGTGCAATATTATTGTTTTACGATGTTTCGCAATGTATACTTGAAATTTCTAAACGTTGCGAATATCTTATATTGCATTTTGCACATGGAACTTTGCTATTCGATGATCGAAGGGAAATTATTATTTAACGCGTTGACTGCGCCGTGGGGGGTCACCGGTGACCGGCAGGTCCATATAAATGACATTTTAAGAAATTTTTCGCGGCAGTCAAACGTGTTAAGGTACTAATTCTACAAAGGCACGATAATTATTGACCTGACCTCGTACGAGGTCATTTTTAGCACGTTTTAATTTTCAGACCATTTTGCAGAATTTTTATGAAGATTTAAAAGAATGTACTTTTTTTTTCCAGGCGTCGGAATTGTCTTTCGAGAAAAATTTATAAAGTGGATTCTTAATGGAACGCACTTGCACGTGCCGGAGGTGGAAATTTCGAAAAATGAGGTTAGGGACGCTGCAGATATATTGCGAAATATTTCTACGAGCGTTATATAAGTGTACTACGGTGGTCTTTGCCAGTCGATTACCGCGACTTGACTCCCTCTTAGAACTTATGTAAATATATTTTAAAAGGCTGCCTTACATTTGATATCAATGCTAGGCATGATGAATATATCGTAAAGGGCGAGGATATTGAGATACTTCGTGTGTCAGGGTTATGAAAATTTTTGCAAATTTTATTCAAGCGAATTAACGTTCTCTTTGAAATCGTCAACAACGTCTAAGAAAATGAAACTGGCTTATAAAATCATTAATCAAATACCTAATGGCCTCTTGCAGGAATTAAAATAATATCGATAGCTTACATCAGACGTTACTTTATGTAACGTACAGGTTCCACAATAACGAAAACATATGAAAAACGAGGACAAGCTAATTAAACTATCAAGGAATAACGTAATTACGTCAAGTTTACAGATTCGTCCTTTCCATTAATAATTTCACGTATATTAAATTATTAAAAACTTTTTTAACATTGGTTTCAGCCAACGGCACTAGTACAGACGACAAAAGCACCTTTGTTCGTTGAACTTCTAAACTTCCTGAACCTATGAACTGTCATGAAATCCGTTTAGTGTAAACGCACGCGACACACTTTGCCAGAATGTCAATAAAAAAAAAAAAAAGCATAAGACTCTTCAAGCGTAGAAGCCACATGCCACAAAGGATAAATGAAGATAATTATTTGTAAATCAGTCGAACGGTATAAGGAAATAAAAGAATTCTTAAGTCCAAATGCCAAGTGAGTAGCGTAGGAGTAACACGTGACCAGCAAGCGTAAAATTGTAGGTTAAAGACGTCATCGAGTAATGACCCGTAATAACGATCACGAGTGGAACGAAATCATCAAGCATAGTTCCCATCCGAAAACGATCCGTTACATAAAGTCATAATTTATAATATAAATAATTAAGTCTGCCAATGAGACATCATACGTGAAACCTCGTCATGAAATTCTTCAGTTCTCGACACACGTATTCCTAAGCTTAATGATCAATGTCATTTTACAAACTGCAACGTTCACTGCACCTCTTACGTATCCACTATCCGCGATCGATTGTTACTTTAATAATTAATCCTGATTATGGACACTGCGAAAAAAAAAGTTAACGCGTTAAGTAACGTCGCCGTTTGATCGAAGCTGCGCAATATCCATCGTTACCCACGAGACGGACCCAGCGCCATTTTGTTATTGATTCTCACGCTCTACATTTTCATTGGCGGACAGACGCCGACTACGCTAGTCAGTAGAAATTCGAACCATGTAAATTCAACTTTGCCCAGAATATAATCTTTTTAACTGACACTGAGACATTCAGAGCGGAAGTTGAATACAGGCTGTAAACTCACAGGTATAGAATATCACTCGAGGGAATTTGTACGACATCTAGTCTCTCAACAGTCTCGAGTATTTAACGAAGAATTATTTTCCCGCCCTGAGATACAGTTGGTACCCCGTATGTTGATCTACCAGAAGAGAGACGCGCTGGCAGGTAATACAGTAGCGACTCATAAATTTTTTGTATCCCTTTTAATTGTTCAATGAAAATAATACGTGAAAATAACGTCTTCATACCTTTTTCAAACGCCTGATATCCTCCTGTTTCTTATTCTCGCTGAAGTTCATATTAAGATCAAGATACAAATGATTATTATTGAGAAGCTGCGGAGGTGGTTCCATAGGTCGTGGATTTGCTTCTTTCTTATGCCTAAGTCGTCTCTCCGTACGTTCTTGCCTGGTACGTAAAACCAGCATTACGTTTCTGTCTAACATTCTACTGTGCGATATATTATAAAAAAAAAAAAATAACACTCAAGCTATTGTCTCGCTCTTAATTAAATATACTGATTATAAGATTCTCCTCTTGAGATTCACGGTAATACTATTTTGGTAATATTTTTATTTAAGTCTTATTGTACTACAAAAGGTATGATTACACTCAATGTTTTTCGTTTCTTTACCTAGGTAACCAAACCATATCGTGCACAAAGTAAAATGGTCGAAATTGTCCAAAAAAAAAATTTTTGTTAAACTCTCACTGGATCGAAAATTCGATTAAATGTTTCACCCAGTTAATAAAATTTTAACATGTAACAACGTTCCACTATATTAATGTTCCATTTCATAACTGTCATCCGCCACAACAATTCTTCACTGTCGATTGTCCATTAAGATTCACTGGTCCGTACCCAGTGGATTCACCAGATACCGGAAGTACGAAACAGGCGTGTTAAAAAATTATATTAAAATAAAAACTATCTAGTGCTTTGTTAGCTTGACGGAGGATTTAAAATTGTCAACAGTCCAGTAAAGGAACGTTCGAAGAAACTCTGCTAAGATATATACCAGAATGTGGCTCAAGAGTGCAAAGTTCCTCTATTTATTGGTCCGGGTCTGGCGACGCTGTTATCACGTCTCTGCGTTATCATTCGGATGAAAAGCTAGGCGCCATGTTATCCAGTTTCTATATATCAATGCACGTGGTGATTGGAGCAGCTTATACACGTAAGTATAGGATATTTATATGATCAATTCTTGCCCTTTATCTGGCCGTTCGGTGTAGATCATATTTTTCTTAGGCCGAATTTCTATGCAGCTTTCTGGAAGAGTCTGACGAAACCTGGTGCCAGATTTTCAAACAACTTTGTGTATCTTAATGCGTCGTTATGATGCTTTCTTATGATGTTCTTCATTCGTCTTTCTCAGTGTATATTAATAGCTCGATATTTGCTTATTGATCACATGCTCTCGTGTACGTATATTCGAGTATATGTACAAGCTGTTATCATTCGATTCAGTAATAATTGTAATTTATTGGGACAAACGTTAAAATGTTGGGATAATTTTTTTTTTTTTTTTTTTTTACAAATATCGACTTTAATCTTGTACGTCTTCTTGACGTACACGACTCGACTATCCGTGTATTATTATTATTTTTAATCTAAATCTTGAATTAATTTGTGTCACTCCATATTATCGTAATTTATAAATGCTTATGTTTGCCCACACTGCTTAACAGTCATAAAATTAGAAATTAGCGAATGACCTTTTGACCCGTGATTCTGAGGCAGATGTATGAAATTCTTTCGTCAGCTAACATAAAATGTTAATCTATTCAATTGATATTCCGAATCAGTTCTACTGATAAGCGCCACTGATTATTTGAAAATTTTGCACTTTTTGGGTTATTATTTGTAATTTTTTTTTATGATGGGAAAGTCGAGTTCTTTTGGCAAGTTTATTTTAAATCTCATTGTTAGACTGTCCCTTCAGTGGGTTTTACGACCGCAGCGCCGCGCAGCGTACAAAAGCGGCAGCGTACGTGCAAATTGAAATAAGGCGATTCGGAGTATAAAACGAAGTGAAGAAAAATGAAAAGAGTCGTGAATCATGAAAGTTGACTGATATCTTCTCGTGCAAGTAAACCATGTTAATTAAATTAAGACAAATAGACATATCAATTAACCCGGGAATAGATTTGTGGGGTATCCGAGACACAGCAGCTCGATGATTTTCAAATGGAAAATAAAATAGCGGGCGTTAATTCTGGGGTTAAGTGAAAATAAAGTATGTTTATCGTTAATGCTCACTGATAAATTCAAGACAAAATACAGATATGTAACGACAACTTAAAAAATTATTTGTTACGCGCATTAAATCCTCCAATGAGTCGAATACGGATTCGCAATTACGGTCGGTAATTAATTATAAAAAAAAAAAAAAAAATCAATTTTAATTTCTTCTAAGAGACACCAACTTAATGAAATATTGAATGAACGTAAACAAATGAAGATTTGTACAAGAGAATTCAATAGTATTGATATTCAGGGGGGAGATCAATATTTTAAAAAGTGAAATGGAGGCCATTGCACTTTGACTCGTGGCTACACGATAGACGCAAGGTTACAAGGGTTATTTGCAAATCGATAAACATAATAGGATCCGTGCAATAAATAATCTTTTTTTTCAATTCTTTCGAACACGTTCATTGATGCGGTCAGTAAAGATTATTAACGAGTAATCTTCAACGATACGTATAAACGATGCGCAGTGACATATATATGTAGCTATAAAAATTAACCACTTTAACCTCATTAATTACAATGTTGTTTATGCGTATCATCGAGATAAACATAAAAGGAAAGATTTTTTTTTAAATTTTTCTTAGACACAGTCAATACACTTGAATGATCTCAAATATAAAAAAAAAAGTCCAATATAAAGAAAAATTAGTCGAACAATTTCAAAAGCGCGATAATATCCGTATCTTATTTCGTGGCATTCTAGCAATTTTGAGCTTCACGACTTGAAACGATTGACAATGTCAAGGGTCAAATCTCAAGGGATTATACATCGACTGCTATACATAAAGCCAATACTTGAAGGATATTCAGAGCGAAAGTGACGGTCGACAATGGATTGAAAAATTTTCAAAAAATTATCAGACTAATTATTATCTAAAGGGTACCTTGAGACACTGTACAAGATTAATTAACGATTTCAGATAAAATTGACAAAATTACATGATAATTACAAATTACCCACGGGTCACGTTCTTATAATCAGTTCGACAAGCGGTCGATTCGGCTACGATAAGTTACTTTTTTTTTCCCAATAAACAAAGTGTCGGTTTTATCATTTCCGTTCTTGAGTCAAAACTGGATCATATGACGTAGAAAATTTGCAAGGCACCCCCCCCCCCCCCCCCCGGTTAATCTATATAATGAACAAGCCGCTGACCTTACTGTCCCTTTGACCCTTTCTGCTTCTAGAATTAACTGACTATTTGTACGACACTTAGTACAAGGAAGATTAAACGACCAGCATCCGAAACGAAGCTAATGATAATCATGTATACGTAGTAAGAAATAACCGTGTCATTTTTTTTTATCGTCATTCATAGTGCCGTCTACGATAACTCAATGACGATAACGGAGAAAAATCTTATTCGCTGAACACGCCAGAATTTACTATTGGCGTCATACCATCTGACGGAGCGACACTATGATCGAAGTCAGCGATTATAATATAAATTATCAAATCCTACGATAACGCAAATAATTTTTGGTACATCAATTGATTATCGGTATCTATAAATATTATTACTCAAAAAATGATCCCCTACGCTAATAAATATACAGACATTCAAAAATCCAATATAGTCGTTAAAACAGGTCAACTCTATGATAATTACATTACAGTGCTCTGATAAGGGACCTATCGCTATGTTAATCTTAAAAAAGAAAAAAATCAAAAATCAATGAAAGTTTGCCATTGTAATTAAAAAAAAAAAGTCCAATCTTTCAATTCAGTCACCCACGTACGTCGCTACTATTGATTTGTAGGTGTCAATGGAAAAATTGACGTACTCAAAGAAATTGCATCTTTATTACCGCCAAAGGTCGAAGGTCGTTTTTTTTCTCTGTGAATTCGCACAACCAAGACGATAATAAATTGCCTTAGTCTGATAAGCGAAAAAACAAAATTTTATTACCGAGATTAGTGTAATATGAAAATTAATGGAATGTGGCAATGTAAAGAAGCTTTTATTTGGACGCGATTTGAAATTTTGATAAAAGTAGAAAATTCTCCTTTCGAATTTACAATATGTTTATTAACGACGTATAAAATACGTATGGTATTCGGTTTGGCGGCAGTTCCAGATCATTCCGAGTGTCGTCAGTGATTAAGAATCATACGTGATGCTTTGTGATACAGTTTGTACAGTTTACGATAACAATATACAATACGTGATAACGTGCACAGCCGTCACGGAAGAGAACCATGAGAAGAGGCAGTGAAAAAAAAATGCAAGTCAGCGTTCGAATAAACAAAGCGAACATTCCAGGACATTATTCATGCAATTGATTAAATACTAGAATAATTCCGAACCTTAATAGCTGTTTGCCAACGATAAAATAAAGATAAGAGATAAAAGGTTATCACGTAGATAGATTTCTATGTGAAAATATAAAAACATCTGAAACGTGACACATGCGTTAGTTTACGAAGATTTCCGACAACGTGGCTTCTATCGAAATTCAAATTTCCCGCCCGAAGAGGCTCGGAGTCAGTAAATAATGTTTCCATGAAAATTATCTCACGAAAAGACGATAACGCGGGATTGCAAAATATGTCAAATAAATATATCTAAAATTCGAGCACGCCTGTACACGTGTGCCCGAAGCTTTTTGGTTAGGTGATAATTTTGATTGTAAAGAAACAACAAAAAAACAAATTGATACGAAACACAATATCGTCGACGTCATTTTAATTAATATAAAACACACGCATCATCGACATACTTAAAACTTTCTTGGCTACAAGCTGAATGAAGGCGTAAAATAATGGATAATTTATAGCACGTGTAATCCGCGTGTAATTCCGGTCATTGGCATCCCGGCCTCCTGAACTTACGTAACCCTAATTAATGTATTATTTATTAATTACCGACCGAGTAACGAGAGCGCGCGACAGGCTGGACTTTTCACTTGAAATCTTTTCTTTGTACTGGTAAATTGCTCGCGAGTCAAGATACAGTCCGAGTGTCTGGTAAAAGAGAAGAGAAAAACTTTTTTTCTCCGAGCTTCACATAAATTCCGTGCGACGTATCAACGTCTGTAAACGTGGCTGCCTCCAGTCGCGTCTCCTTAGAAACTCTGTCAAGTACAAACATTGAAAAGGCGTCTTAAAGACGAGTTCGGGACGCCATTACGTCTGAGGACATTGTGAAGTCAGCTTCAAGACGACCATTCGATATTTGTGCTGGCAGAGAAGTGTGAACGGCGCTCTAATCGAAATCGATATATCGAAGTGTACAGCGTGAAGTTTTCGTCAAGTCAACACAGCGATCGCCACGGCGTCGTTCGTTCCTTTGACAAGTGTTGCGAGCCACGAAGATACTTAATTCCCGTAGGATTACACAGGTATTAAAAGAACAAGTATTTTATTATCGTACCACGACACAACATGCAGCTCGTTCAGCTGGAATGTCCATTTATTTCGACGTCGTAGACGCCTACGTGACGATTAATACTCAACCGACGACGACAATTAATAAACAGACGCCTGCGCTCCTCGCGTCTCTCGCGAATACTGTGTTCCGAGAAATAACCTCAAATAGGTGTTAGAGTGACGTATCGTCGTAAGATTCGCGGCTATCAATTAATTGCCAATGCACATAATTAACACGTCTAGTTACATACTACAAATTATATTCATTTACACAGTCTCGTATTTGACCCACGAAGCTTTTGCAGGTCTCTTAAATCAAAGGAATAAGAAGCTACACTGACTCACCGAGTAGCTGCTTTGGTATAGCCTCTTACTTGAATCAAGCTGATATTAAAATTCTTAGCTCTCGCGAGTGCTAATTATTTTTATGAACAAATATTTTATATATATTTAGAAAAATTATTCACTAATAATTCTCGCCTCTTGGCACAAACAGTATCGTATTCCTTACGTCGAAATGCCCTCTACTTCCGGCTAGAATTACGGCTCCCTCCACCAACATCATTTGTCCGTAATTCGCTTCGGTATCTGTAATTTCTCAGTATGCTAATTTCTGAAATATTTTTTCCAAATTATTACGCCGAATATCTCATTTTTGGGATAGACGACTATTCGGTGACTTGACGATTCGGCGCAATAACGTGGCGGATACTAGCACAAACTATTATCATATCACAGGCTGGCTCGACTAACTTTATCTACTGTATCTGCTGGATCAATGAACCAGATACTTTTAAATACACTGTCAAGGTTCTTAGCGTGCTAATCCGAACATAAAATAGCGCTGGAAATTTTTTTAAGTATTTGTTTTTTAAATTCTAGACGTTAATACAACGCGTAAGAAATTTATTTATTTTTTTTAATAATAAACGTCACGACGATTTTCACTGCGCCTAATTGTGGTTCATTAGTCAGCTGATATCAAGATATCGCAATACTCGTGCCGTTGCCGAAAATACCGCAATTATAAATTCCCAAACGAATTTTGAAGGTTTGCAGAAAAAATATTCCAAAGTACAACGTTAAGAATCCCATGACACGACTTATATGTTTGTAATGATTAACGCACGAGGTGTCTGATAACCTCTGTAAATTAATCAGCGGCAGTACACAGTGTCAGGATAAATTGTTGTTTGTTACAACAATACATTTTTCCGATGTTCAGTGCATACACGACTTACTTTTCAGTCAAGAACTATAGCAAAAGAATTTTCCCAAATTGCACGTCACGTCAATAAACACAATTCTAATAAAAATTTTGCAATTAAAATATACACTTAGCTCCTATGGAGTATTACGTACGTTACGCAAAGGCAATTACAAATTTGGTTTTCATGTAGCGTAAAGTCGAAAAATTATACGTAAAATATTTTATTTCCTTTTTATCCCTTTTCAATGTTACATTTTTAAAAATAATTTTTTACAAAAATCCAAAAAGGAATTGCCATTATTTCCTGAGTATTCTTAAAGGCGCGCAATTTGAACCAGACAAACGATAACGTTAAATCATCGACCAAAACCTTCGTTACGTCAGTTCGGCTTTAGTAGTTTTACAAGTAGACCCTCTCTCTACGTTATTCGTCCGAGACTAATAAGTGCACTCGACTCTATCCACCCTTACGGTTACGTACAGTAACACCTTACCCCAATGAAACCCTCCATAAAGACCAACCAGCTACCCCTAGTTACCCCTGGGTAAGCCTAAGTGCAGTCGCAAACAAGATCCGCTCTTTCCAAATGCATGAAATGCGATACGTTTCTAGCCTACCACATGTATATGTATATATATATACGCATACAAGTAAAGAAAAGATCAATAAAACTCGATTATTAAATAAGATAAATATTTAAATAATTCTCAATGATCGATTCGCTCCAAAAATACAGTTCATACCCTCTGAACTCGATAGTTTTCCATAATAACGTAAGAAACCGGTACACGCGTTAAAAGTAACGCGAGAGCATTTATCCAAATTTGGGATTCCATGCAAAAGTATTTTTCAAAAAATTTCCCCTTAGGCCGAGTTCACGCAAAAGCAGTAAATAAAAGTCGAACGAATATGACGAAGCATTGGAAATCAAGGTACGAAGCTTAACGCGTTATAGATATATCTACACACATATATATAAGTATAATATAGTATATGAACAGCCAGGTGATACACTTCAGTATTGTCTCTGAAGTTTGTACAAGCGGTAGCAATATCTTTGAACAGATAAGATAAGCCAGGTACTCGTAACGTTATCCTTTAGTGGCGAGCATTCGTCATCGATAGTTTTTCGACGAGCGTCATGGATGAATTATCGAGAATTTAAAATAAACGTAACAGAAAGATGAATGAAAAAATATAAAAATACATTTAAAAATGTCACTCTCGATATCACGTAAAAAGCCTTACAAATTTTTTAAATTTAATTTAACGTACCTCTCACGATATAGAAACGATTGCCGTTGCGAACCGGCCTCAAGATCACCGAGCTACCGTTACAGCCCGTAGTCTTCTGCTAGCATTTGAAAAACAGCGCGCCAAACGAAAACCCGTTGCGCACTTAACGCTTAATCTAACGTAATAAATTAATAAGAAATATAATTTCGTCTTCACTCACCATTTGTCTCTTTCGATTTCTCGTAAATCTTAGCTGAAGCTTCTCCAACAGATCCGCCTCGTAGATCTGCTGTTTCCTTGGGTAAGAACGCGAATGCCTCACGGTTGAACTCACCACAGCTGAGCCCATGCGGCCATCTTGCGCGATACCTTACGCGTAATGTGAAATGCGCTATTGGCTCCGTGGTGGCGTCGTCGTCGGCGTCGCTGTCGGTAATTGCGTAACCTCGCTCGCTTTCGGCGTCTCCTTCTCGCTCCTCTCTACGACTCTTTGCGTTTTCGCTCTCGTTAAATTGTTTCCGAATCTCGCCGCAAAGACCAACAGATGGCAGCACCTTCCGAGCTACAGTTTCCCGTGCGAAACTTACGTTACAAAAGAGTCACAGGGTTACCTGAAACATTTTGTTTATCGCACGATATACTTTTTACAATGAGGATATCAATGGTAAAGAGGTTTAGCCCTTTGGTATTTCGTAAAATTGTAGTGTCACTAGGTTTTAAACGTCTATGGTCGTATCGACATCTTTCACGTGTCCAGTGGCGGCTCAGTAGCTGTCAGGCTGGAGTCCTTTAAGATAATTGTTTACTACGATAGATCCAGCAATAAATAGAATTTTTAGAAAAGACTGCAGCCAATTGATAACCCTGTTAAGATCACTGTAGATCTGTATTAAGGATACAATTTACGTGAACTAGTAGATTTACTCTTACTGACTTTTCAAGTACTTCAATTGTTAAGCAATCTTCTATTTATTGGCGTGACATTAAAAATCTAATTACCAGCTGCTACTTTAAATACAGTTGTCATTGCTCTTAAGATAGAACGACAATAAATACGTATCGCGTGGATAAGATACCGACGCATAGTAAAAAAATAAGGTAACTTTAAAATATAGAAATCAACGAAGTGCAGGATTTTTTTTTTACATTCGTCTCTAGACGTTTCACATGATCGATGACTGTATACTGATTTCATTGAAATACAATCCGTACACTTAAAACACAAAGGCTTAAATAAATACAGTATCGTCGTAGTTCATACGAATTTTAATTGCATTTAATTTAGTTCTAATATTAAAAATTGCACCTCGTTCTCTACACACTGTCCACTATGTAAACTTTCAGTGTGTGACACGCGCTGAATGATCAGACACAGTAGGAAATTTTCTAGAAGCATTGTTTCTCTAAAAAAAATGAATTCCTTCGAAATGGCTATTTTTTTCGATTATCGGTCAAAAGAATAACAAGAGTGAAAGAAATGCAGACCCACGAAAATATCTTCATATGCAAAAATGCATTCTAGATTGTGAAGCACATGAAAAATATGACAATGCTCGTTAAAACTCGTGCACGGTTTGCGTAATAAAAAATCCACGTGCGTCTCGTTAATACAGAACGAAACTGGACTGAAATTACTTTCTAAACTCTTACCATGGTTTTTTTTCCATCTTCTCCCGACTGTCTTCAGAATAGGTTTATAACCCGGTGGCACAATCTTTTCTCCTTTCGACTCGGCAGTCGTCACTCCACTAACAAAATGGCCATGGACAATAGCGTGACTGTCTCGTGAGACGATTCTACGTCGTCCAAACTGGGGGATACAAGAGAAAGCCAATTTCTTTGAAGTAGCTCGAATGAAAATACGTGGAATTCTTATCAGTCGGCCATAGGGACAGAACGGCGCCCTCTCCCTTCTGCCATGCCAAATGCCCTATTCCAGTACAAGGATAAATATACATATATCTTCAAGTTTTTCAACTACAAGGATTTACGTTGTATCGGGTATAGGATCAAAGGCAGTTGATAGTGTCTGAAACAGGATGAAAGTTCAGTATTGTTGTTTATATTGTTTATTAATTTTTTTTTTGTCTTTATCTTTCTTTTCTCTACATCCCTCGTTACACACGTGCTGAACAAGGATCGACTGATGACATTGCTTTACGCACTTACGGACTAAGGCTCAGAAGGATGATCGGAACTTCACAGCAAAATGATATATCCACTCGAGAATTTTCTTTATTTTTACCTCAAGCACACATTTATATCTTTGGGTATCGGGAAAATTTTTAATCGGTTTTTCTTTTTTTAAACGGTACGTACGGCTATAGCCTATAGCGTGTATTTAACATACGGTACAGTGTGTCGATGCGTATGTATTAAACGTTTATCCTAACATACGTTTGCTGGAATAATTATTATTTTTTTTTTAATACCTCGGTGCAGAAAGCGACACCGTGTAAAGTTAGTGGGAAATCACTTCAGCCGTTAATCGATATATCGATCGATCAAATTAATCGATACGACACGCCAGCGCATCGCGAATTTACGATTATACGCGCGTCCCTCTGATCGCGGGACAAGAATAATTTTTCTTACGAATAACAAGAAAAGAGGGGAAAAAAAAGAGAAAAAATAAAAGCAAAATTTAAAACTATCGTTAAACCATTTCCTTTGGCACTGGCGGTCTTCCTACCCTCTCCTCCTTCATCCTCACCTACGTAGGCGTCTCCTTAGAATTCAATTTTTTTTTTCGCAACTCCAACTAACCTCAAAATGATCCTCCAAGAAATTGCGTACGAAATTACGAAAATCTTGCAAACGTACCTGACGTATGTGTGTCCTGCGTGCGTGACGTGAAAAACGTGATACGATTTAAAAAAAAAAATGTTAAGTAGCGTGACCTTGCTGCGACATCTTTTTTCAATGGCATTTAAAATCCTTACGTGTACCAAGTGCACGAAGCGCATACGACGTTGGAGGCTCTTTTTTTTTTTCTTTCCAAATTTGCTAAATGATAAATACATAATGCGATGTTCAGAGGTTTCGTGTCCGTGGGAAATGCAACTTTTCAAATGCTCGTCGCCATCACCGGTAACCCCCACGTGCACTATTCTCCTTCAACGTCGACATATTTATTACTATGACAATTACGGGAATACGTTGAATAATTAAATTTGCCAGTTAACTAACTTAAGCGCTAATCTACAAAAAAAAAATCTATTACCGAACTACTCGACGATCTGTCTTTTTTTCAAGAATTTTTCGCCACTTGTTAGCGACACCTGAGTAAAAAAAATATTTTCAATTTTTGGTAAACATGTGTGTGTGTGTGTGTATATATATATATCGCGTCTATCGACGCGTGCATATAATTTTCAGCTGGCTAGCGAATCATACTACGTTAATTATAAATATCAATGATAATAAAAAAACAAGACGAAATATCGCGAGGACTTGTATTTCCAACGGTCCGGAAGTGAACGATATTATTGCATAAATGACTGCCAAAAAAATTACAGACAATGCACCTTGTTGTATATTATATACATATATATCCTGATACAAATGTAAGCACACACATATATAAGAATCGGCGTTATAACCTTAAGAAGAATCCATTGGAAGAATTTTAAAAACGCCCGAACAGCAAGGAGGTAACGTGAAGGAGGTTACGTATATTCGAGAAGGCGACAGTGGCGCCGCGTGACGTTAGCGTCAGCAAACTAAAAAAAAAATGTCCGCGCTGAACAGATGTAAGTCGACAGAAAAACGGCGGAGAATCCGAGAGCAGCGAGAGAATCGACACTCCTGTTACAGACGTAAAATACATTTATTATTCCCGCGATTAGAATATTCCAGAAGTCGAGCTCGCGAGAAATCCACGTGGGAAATATATTAACAATCGCGCTGGAATGATTCTTCTGGACATAAAGAGAATACGGATACGAGGAAGGAAATGGCAGCGGCGGGCAAAAAAAAAGCCAACGTTTGCTCGCTGTGCCAAACGGGAAAAAAGCAGAAGAGAAAAAAAAATGAAATAAACAATACAGGTGTCTTCGTCGCGCCTCTGCCGGTCGTATTTGTTACCTCTCTATCTCATTGTCATATTTCTCCCTCTCTATTTCTTTCTCTATCTCTCAGATCTCAGCCTGCTCGTTCGTCACCGACGTTGATTTCTTCGGTTCCACGGCATTAAACAGATTCTTTCTCAGGAGATGTTGGGACACGTGTTCATAGGTAACGAAGGTGATCACTGTCGCCGGTGTTACCCTGGTCAGGTTGACCCCCAAACCTTTGTAAAAGCCACGCCAACCTTCGCCCCTGTAACCAACCACCAGCAATACTCTATTTTTACTTTGTCATAAAACAATTTTACCACGTACTCTAATAAAGGTGGGAGATTCATTGAAAATGCTTTCTTTCTTTTTTTTTCTCTCTTTTTTTTTCTTTTTGCCACCAATTCCTACGACTGGGACGTTTTTCACATATTTACTTTACTTCGATAATGTCAACCGACGACAACGGTCCGAAAACAATGTCTACCCGCCGCGTACGATTCTTGATGTAAATCCAGTACGCGTTGCTCTTACATGCTAGGTCAGAGTTGCGTGGCTCTTTAATAACTTTGACCAATCGCGTCCTCGGCGAGTCCTGTCGCCGACAATGAAAACGCCCGGCGCTTTTCAATTGGTCGTTTACGCACGAGGTGAGTAAACGAGGTTCGATCAAAAATCGTACGTACTGCTGGTGGTTTTCTTTTTTTTTTTTTTCACGAGGAATTCTCACTTTCGTTTCCACTCGTCACGCGTTCGCACGCACGATCGTTCAAGAACAAAGTACATCTGCAGTCGTTGTAACAAAGAAATATATATATTTTTTTCAAAACAGTGGTCCAGCCACCAAAATACAATAACTGTGCGTCCGCACGAAAGACGAATTTACGCTCACAGCAGTCAAGGGGTGTGGTGCTGCTTTGTTACAACGATAATACAACGTGTATCTGTAGTTTGGTAGGAAGGACGAATTATTCCGTGAGAACGTCTATAGTATAATTATTATCGGATAAATAAATTAACGTCGACTCTGCTCGCTTCTAAATGAGATAAACATTTGCCAAACTATTCTTACAGCGTATGCTTATCGAAACTAAAATAACTATTTCATTATCTCTCACGTACAATCAATCCTCGTTCCTTTTATTTTTTTTCTCCACGTTCACGTTCACTCGCGCGATATACGATTCCTTTTTATTCACGGGATTGCGTCGTCATCGATCGACACGGTGTATATATCGTATTCGCGATAACTTCCTCCGTTCTCACGTGTCAATCGGTCTCTACTTTACCTACAGAAGGCATGGGTAGGGATCTCTACTATTTACAGCTAAGAAAAGTCACATAAATAAATTCTTCCTACTATTTACAAATTGCGAAGAGACTACACGGATATTGCTAATTAAACGACCTGACTCGTTTGGAGGACGTGGAAGAATTTTTAATATTTTTTTCTTTCTTCAAAATTTTGCCCTGTCGCGCAACGACATCTGTGTTACGAGACAGAATAAATTCGGAACATTGATACACGAAAAATAATTAACTAAAATAAATAAATTTCGTCCCCGTGATTTCACGTGCGATGCGAAGAGTCAGTCGAGCCTCTAGTTATATATATTATTGAATTTCTTCGAATTTATCATTCAGGACTGACGCACGCGTTAAGAAAAATTAAAAGTGAAAACAGCCTATCGCTTTTCTTTTTTTTTTTATCAATGACTTCGCATACCTAACATATATAAATTAGCTTAATCGTGACTCTATGTATGCGCATGTATAATAAAGCCATAATCTTGTATTCGTTTTATTCATTCATTCTCTTAATAGTCATTGATCAATTACGTATGCGCTATGGGTGCGCTTTTCCTTAATTTCCTTTTTTCTAGCCACGTATTTTTTTCTTCTTTTCTTTTCGTCTGTTTCTTCCCTCTCACGCTGTCCCTTACACCCGGCATTGTTTCTCATTCTAAAGTTAAATTGCTCTTGCGAGCAGATTACGCCTCGATTCAGCTAAAGCCAGTTTAGACGAATTCGTGGCTAAACTGAAGTTTCATGAAAACTACATTGTCCTCCCTAATGCGACGCCACGGAAATCTCAAATTATTAAGAAGGTCGCCTTAAAGTGAATCCAGCACTGCCTTTCCCATTTCTCGTACTTTTTCTTCTTCTTTCTTTTCCTCACCGAGTCCAATAACATTGCTTTATTGACTCTACGGCATTATATCTAATTGGCAACGCATGTTCACACATCGGTTTTCTTGCTTTTGCTTTGATTAATGGTACCAGACTTTTTTATAATGATCGGTCATCTTAAATATCAAGTTTTACGAACAGCCCTGGGCCTTACTCGAGTGGGCCATCAAAATTGAAAACGTATCCCTCGCAGAATACGAATCAAAGAAATGTTAATAAACGTGCGTAAAGTTTTTCGTTATATGAATGAAATTATTAATTAACAGTATTAAGTACATATACGGCCTTTTTGAAAATTCATACAAAAATGACACACTGAACAGAAATTATAAGACGTACGTGATACAAAAAGAAAAATGTTCATAATAATTTTAGTGACAATTTTGTACGCGAAAATCTAAAGGCCACTTTTACGCCTCGGAGTCTTGTCAAATGATTTTTTTTTTTTTAATTATAAATGATACCATTGCGATCATTAAAGAAATATAATATAACTGGCACCAATAAGGATGTCTGTCTTACACTAATGAATGACACGCAATTAACAGAATGACGGTTTCTCGAAGAAAGATGATATACGTGGCTCTGTAGAAGGAACGCGGAAATGGCAGTAACTTCGGTACGTAAAATCTAGCGAAGAGAAATGCGGACTAACGATTAGACTGTACACGTCTGATTAATCGTAGCGAACAGTGCGTACAGTCTCGATTAATATATCTTGAGCCACTGGCAGCCTAGTTGTTTGCCGTGGATTGAAGCTGATGGCGAGAGGATCGTATAGTGCCGTTTTTTTTTTCTTTTAAATTCTATGTTAAATTAAACAAGTTTTACGCGACAAAAGAAAATCGATGTATCACGTGAAACACGCATCGCCAGGAATTGTTTGCTAAAATCACTCGAATCGCTCAAGCCCTGTCCTCCACAGGCATTAAGTCTAAAGTACTCTAATAATATCGCCCCGATCGTCTTTCCGGGAGACAATCAAACTGAGCTATACACCTAAAGCCGACGGAGCCAGTCACCATCATCATCAAGATCTTAGGATGAACAAGTAAAAAGAATCGAAAGTATAATATAGTGCGTGAGAAGCACGATAGCACAGCGGAAGCATCCATTAACGTTCAGGACGCGAGGAAGAGTTCTTGAAAGTTTGTAATGTAAGGAAAAATTTTGTATAAAATGCAATAAAACTTTATTCCGTCGTTAATACTGAAGTGTGCGATTTCCTTTTACTGACAAAGTAATTGTAACTTAGGGATGACACGTATAAATAAAATTTGTAAGAAGCCTATTGTCATTAAAACTGAAGATGTGCATGATAGGAAAGTAATTCTAGGAACGTTCGATGTTAATGGGATGCTTCGGCCATGATGCTTCTAAAATCCCAGAGAAATGATCGTTTACCGATTACATCGAATTGGAGTAAACGCGTAAATGTTCCTCCCAGAGGTAGGAGGAATCGAAAGAAAAATATCCGAGTATGTGGAATCGCGCTGAACTTAATTGTTATTGGTGAACTTTTCGTAGATGATGATGACCAGGCATATGTTCGGCGTGACGTGCAGGAGATAGGGTGACAACCCTTTATAGAAACCCTTCAATCCCTCTAACCTCCATGTCAGTTGAATGCAGTGCCATGTTCCTCGATAATCATGATGATGATCTTGCAGTCTGGCTCTGACCACTTGGTATGGATATGTTGAGGCAGCGGCTACCAATTTTGACAAGGCTGCGAAAACAATGTAGTCCATTGTGCCCTGGAAATGAGATAAAAGCAAGCGTAGTAGCATTGGTAATTTAAAAACAGAGGATATGCATTATATGTTGGATCGCTGCTCAAAGATATAGCAAGTGTCAATCTCCTGTTATCAGCAATGCACTCCTCATAATCATGCTGCGTAACACAATGTTATAAGTATACTTAATTTTAATGAAGAAATAAATTCATCTGGAAAACGAGGCATTACAAGCGATACATTTATACAATTTATAGGATTTCTCAAGTCAAAATAAATCCTAATTGCGATAAATCATTGCTGACACGAGTTACGTGCTATTTATTGCAGGAAATATTTCTTTGGCACAACACATAATTTCTACATCAAACACATATGCTGCAGCGCTAACCATGATGTAATATTTGTGCTAATGTATGACATGAGCGAGGCATTAATACAATTTGTACTTCACTTTTTGTGCTCCGCTAATTCTTAGTGCCAACTCTGCCTATTTCAGAAAGAAGGGAAACATCTTCGATCCTCAAACTGCACATCATGTAATGTCCTGTTTGACATCCTCGATATATAGAATCTAATGCAGTACTTACCAATTTTGTGTCGATGGGAAGATTTCTGTAGATATTATATTTATTCTTCATCTCTTCGTATGTCATGAATTGAATGGCACCATGAGACACACCAAACATTCCAGGAACTAAACCCTGCACAGAAAAGCATAAGGAAAAGCATAAAAACACATAACTATCACTTAGCTGTAATAATAAATAACATTGTACAACAAACTTACTCTGTACAGGCCTCTAATGCCTTCAGTTCTGTATATTTTGTTGAGAGCGTCGACCGTACCCGAGTATCGCTTTGATTCAGCCAGACTAACATCCCCAGCATATTGCAAACAAAGTCGTGTCTTTACTACCCAAATTGGATTAGTCATTAGTAGGGTTAGGATGCCAGCATCAGCAGCTGCAACCATATGTAGCGTAGGACCAAGTGGCTTCTTAGTGTTTCCACCCTGAATCCACGTTTTGATAGTGTTGTAACTGTGAATAAAAAATGACAATTTATAATTTAAATACATCACCAATATATAATTAAACCATATTTTTACCAGGCTCTATTACTGACACAGACTACTATGATGTTTTTATATTAAAATTATTGAATAACAAATTGCTAGAAACGTCATTGCTAAACAAACATTAATTACAGAAACGAACGTTACTTAAACTTCAAATGTGATCCAAAAAGTCAGAACCTGGTAATAATTAGGTTTAAACGGAGAAGAATGATAATGACATATAGGTTGAAGATCAGGTCAAGTTTGAATGCACAAAAAATGACTTCTGGTTGTCAACAGACGTATAAATAATTTATATAATTGATCGGCCAATGCGAAAACAATAATGACGAAACTCTTCATTATTCCTACTAATCTGAAATGATACAAAAGGGACACACCCATAAGATCCTGCAAACCGAAACAGCCAATTGTGATGATACGAAGCTGTAGATAATACAAAAAAAGTCAATTTGAAATGCAGCCGTGATCTCACGTGTTTCGTAAGATTTTTTAAATTTTCCGTAAATAATACGTCAAAACGGTAGCTGATACGATCGTACTTACAAGAAAAAATAGAAGCCCCATGAACTGCCGGATCCCAAAACATTCGGCATGACTCCCCTGTAGAGTCCACGAAGACCTTCCATCCTGACAATCTCCGAAATCGCATTTCTCAGTCCTTTGTATTGCGGCGTCGTTTTAGTGATACCGTCGTTCACTGAAAAAACAAATAACGTCAAAATACACCTGGAATTAATGCGCCACGAAACGTTAATGCGTTTAATCAACCGATATTAGAAAACAACATTCGCAACTAAACACAACAGTTTGAAATTCCAAAGGAGCTAAAAACATATATAATTGTTTACAAATGTTAATAACATCTGTTTGTTATGTATAGGAATAATCTGTAAAGTATGGCTGGTCGACGTCGCGTGATTGTTTATTTCGTAAGATTCATTTTGTTTCCCCCCACGAAAGGGATAACCAGTCACCGCGATAACGCCAATTGTCGTTCAATTGATATCCTAGTGTCATAGTTTATCATTCGGACGCTAATTCGTTGCCTTTCTGAGCCATAGCTTATGCGTAACAATTCTTTATTTAACCAGCTTCAATCAATCCCACATAGCTTTGCAAAAGGATCGCACGACTAACGCAGAGACGATTGCAAGTCCTCTTTTTCTACTAACTGTTAGCAGTTCATTTGAACCAGGATAACGGTCATCGAACGGTTAACAAAATACTTGTGATTCTTACTTGCTGATAAGTTCAGTCTTCCACTGAAACTTTCGCTTATTATATTCCATAGAGAAAAATATACCGTTGGCCCGACGCCACAGCGACTTCCCACGAAATTCGCGAACTCACGTGCTACTGACGAAACCCAAAGAATTTATAAGATTTTGGTATAACGCCAGAAATTTTTACGACGAAAATACACACCTGTATCTACGTCCTGAACTTATCTGTAGTATTCACCTTACCAAAGAACTCAACACGTGCCACGACAATGAATACTCGAGTTAGAAGGCGATTGTAAACGAAATTTCGGCAAAGTACGATAAACTAGAGAAGAAAAAAGTGAATTTCTCCTGGTCACTACCCTAGGAAAATTACTAGGTTTAATTTATTCTTGACAGTGTGCGAGCTCGTATCTCTGTTCTTTTAAAAAGCGCTAAATCGCAAGCATAATTGTGAATGACGTCCATTGACGAACATCGCGCGTTCTTAAGTGATTTTTGACGTGAGTTACGTGGAAAAAAAATAAAGACTGAATATGTAAGTCATAATTGCGCCACTGCGTCTTTTGCTTTGTCTAGCATTCTATTTAGTACTTGTCTATTGTCTCTGTCGAAAACAATAGACTTATACAGTAACTTGACACGGGATTTCGCTAACAATTAGTACTATTATAAAGATTGATGTTTCTCGAAGCTATTTCTTTGGTGATATACGATATATCCACAAGAACAATGAACAAGTCTGTAACAGTCCCGGACTCATTATGAGACTTTGGCTATTGATTAATTTTTAGAGACAAATTGGATGAAGTTCGCTGTGACGTCGTTATTCTTCAGCATCCCTTATTAGCACAGTATAGAGAGACTATGCAGAAAGGACACGTCGTAAAGCCTCTGTAATAAATCTCGTCCAGGTTTCTTGTACAAGACCAGAAAACCCAGACAGTATGAACCTAACCTACAATATACTGTAAAAGACATTCCTTTAGGTCCAGATTAACCGTTAACTTGGCTAAAATCATTTCAACTGAAATCTTCAGCTTCGTTCATCTGACTTTGATTAACCACAAATCTCTTAAGGGTAAAAGTTCTAAGGAAAATTTTGCATTTTTTTTTTATTGAATGCTTCAGTCAACTTTTAGTTTTTCGCAATTGGAAATTTAACAGAGAACTTTACTACAGATAAAATTTCTCAATATTGCGTAACAAAGTACGATGACTACTACTACCACATGCAAGAGTCAGAACGATTGGTTTCAGGAAATCGAAAGGTTAAGAAAGTTTATAGGGTCTTCACGTTATTTTGAAGGAATCAGTCATTACGGTCAATGAAGCGAGGTATGTTAGCTTTCTATATTCGTTTCACCGGAATATCCTCGTTAATACGGATGGAAAGTAGCGCGTCGTTCTAAAGGAATGAAAATCGTAGAAAAGGGCGTAATTAATCGTATTTTAAAGGAAAAAAGAAGGAAGGATTAGTATAGATAAACGGGGAAGTTGAAGCGCTGTGAAAAATCACTGGCTGGGTTTATATCAGCTGGCAAGTAACGATCTACTGCGAATGACGTGTTGACGACGTATATAATATATATAAGCGTGTTGACGACGTATATAATATATATATAAGCCTATGTACGTATATACATGGTTAAAACACGTGTACATTTGCTGAATCACATGTTGAATAATAATATACATCATTCTGTCCAATGACGCAAATAATAGATGGTTTAACTTTTTCTAAGTTACTCTGCAGATTATCCCTCATGGCAGTGTAGGACCGAATAACCATTTTTCTATTACCAAAGGCATTCTATATGCTAACGAAACATTCTTTTTATTTAAATTATTCATTTGTATATTAGCTTTCTTGACATTTGGCTCTATAGAGCAGAAAGCCAATAAGGATCAAGAAGAAGTATCTTAGCTCCGTTGCTACTTGAGAGAAGGTGAAAGGTTAGCTAAGATTTGGTTGCTGTAATATACTAGAGATTGCATCACTTTCTTAAATTACTTGACATGTATTATTATTATCAGAATATATTAATAAGTTATTTCTGTAGCGTAAAGATGATGTTTGATTCATACTTAAGCATTCTGTTAAAGAATGTTAAATATTCTTATTCAATTATTAACAAATGTCTTATCAAATTCAGTGTCACTGGAGTAGGATATTATATTTCAGATGCTCGACTAGCAGGTTCTATGACATCGATACTCTGATTAGTTAATATCGAGTAGGATTATCAGTCGCATAAAAGAATAATATAGAAATATGTGAGGAGCCTATTAATATCAGAATTAATTACTACGATGATAGTTATATTTTTTAAAATATCTAAGATGCTGTGAGTTTCACTAGACATGCTTGTACTAGACAAGCAATGCTTGAAGTTTTCTGCTTTGTTTTCATTGCCATTTTAACCATTCATAATGAAAATTTCTAATGCTATAGAGGAATCTGAAATGAGATCATACGAAAGCACGTGCTGCTCTGACTTCCTTCGTTATCTTCTCTTCCGGTTCGCGTCCTGAATCTCATAGAAAAAACGATCGATAAACTCACCAGCAAATCTGATTTTAATGAGGTCCAAGGGATGAAGCATCAGGGTCGAAACAACACCTCCGGAAACACCGGCGACAAGGTGCTCATATCTAAGGTGGCTGAGCACGGGAAGCAATCGGGGTGGTCCTGCTGTCCCCGTCGTTTTAATAGCAGACATTTTCCGTGCAGCAGACTGTTCTACGTTCGTTACCGAGTTTTTGGCTTCGTTTCCACACGCATCCTTACCGACATTAGCAGCACTTGTTTCCACTCTTCTGCATAATTCTTGGTCCACCGGAGACACTGTTAACCCGACCGTACTACAAGCCGTTACGCGATTTTATTCGCGTAATTTTCGAGAATTACGCAACAAAAAGATACGATGCGTGCGCTGATCGCCGCCATACTAAGCTTCGCGAAGAGTCCAACTCAGGATACCATGCGCAGTATTCAGTGTACGGTGCTGCCCTCTGGCTCTAAAATATTTATGTAAAACGGAATTCAAGAATTTCAATACATTTTCTTATTATACAAATTTTGAGAAAACTAACGGATCCAATCGTTTCACCACTTTAATCCGGTTACTTATTTATATCTACATTTTATAATTTAGTTGCCACTGACATTTGATGTAACGATTCCACTGAGCATGTGGATGATGAAATATCGATTGTATCTTACGACAGATGTTACACGTAATTATTTTTAACAATTTATAGAATTAATTATACCCGTAAAATTTGATCGTAGTCAGAATTATTTTGATTGAACATAGTATAATTGCTCAGCAAACACGATTGCCACGTTAATATAATTTTTACATACGACCGTAGCTGCTACATGTCAAAATAGAATTTATATCATTAACAAATAACTGTTCCAAGATGTGTTTCTTGGATTTCAAATTTACACGCAAAATACAATGCTTTCTTTTTTTTTTTTTTTTAATAGAATCCTTAAAATATCAATTTAGTTCAAACATACCATTGGTGTATTTCAATTAAACCTTCCTGCACATCGATATCGTATAAAATGTGTTATCAATCGCATGACTATGAATCTGCGAGAATTTTAATCAATCTTTCGTGCCTTGAATTCGATGAAATATAATATTTTCACGACTCTAAAAATGTGACAAATGATTTTTAAAATAAAATCAATCTAAAATATGCTTTTGGTCATTTATATTTAAGAAATATAAAGTACGTTGTTACGATTGCGATAACATATCCTACTAATAAATGTTCACGAGGACACCCGTTATATACCATAATATAAGTGCAAATTAATTTCCAGGTCAGTGTACAATTTCATTAAATGACAATCGTAAATTTCATAGGTACTTTCTCATATCTGCTTATCAAATAAACATATGTACGTTATAACGACGTGTCTAATCTTCCGTACTTTCCATTTCAATTATTCACAATATTTTAAAGTAGCACATATTAAACTATAACGGAATGTATACATATAATTATCCATTCAGTAATCAATCGAAACTACAGGAATTTTTATTCCTTAATATCATTAAAATTACAATATTGTTCAACACAATTATTCTGGTTCTTGGTATATAATTAATAAAAGGTCAAAGGTCAACCGTCGTAGTTTATTAATGTTACCTTAACACCCTAGTTCACCGTACTGAAATTTTCGACCCCTGAGCTGCCAGAGTTGATCTGCCAGTCCGAAGATTTCGTTGCTTTCATGAATAACTACATATTTTTAAATTCAACTGAAGTCGGTAACGTCGGACTCTGACAAGAATAAATTATATTCCAGTATAAAAAATAATTCGTTCAAAACTTCTATAAAATTTACAAAGAAACCTGTCAGGAGGAACGAATAATAATGCAATATTTATTCTGGTCCAGCTAATCAGGTACGACGAGCTAGGATTAAATTCCCGAATGTTGTATAATAAATAATTTTCAAAATTGATTTCTGATAACTTTGAATTTGAATTACAAAAATGTTTTATGCTTCATAAAATATAATTTTTTGACTTGGCTAACTTTTTTTTCCTAAGAAATATTAGCAGATAAAAATCCGTTTGTCCATTTTTTTCTAGGGACTTTATCTTTTGGATTTAAAACTACTTACGAGATTACGAATCGTTATTACTCACTCAAATGTGTGAGATTGAGTTAGAAGTGTGTGTTGATAAAGAAATTGATCCATTGTCACGGTAGAACAGCGGAGATTGTCAGTTAACCACGGCTGTTCGTTCACAAAATACGTAAACGTAAGCGCGTGGCCGATCGACGAGCGATCGAGAACGATTAGTGAGAGAGATCGTTATTAAGATCATTCGTTTTTGAATCGTTCGATCGATCGGTGATTGATTTTTCAATGATTATTAAAACGTGAGTGTTAATTTAATATTGTTAATTAACAACATGAATCGTTGAAGAGTCGGAAAAAAAATATCTCGATCGATCACTGATCAAAATTTGTTCGATAATCGTTGATGCATCCGGTTAGAAAAGATTTGAAGGATTTTTAGGACAGTGCGGTGAGACTTGGAATTTTTGTTTGGACATTTTTAAACACTAAGTGCATACCTGGGTATAAATAGACGTTTAGTAAAATGGTAAGTGATTGATTTTTTTTTTTTTTTTTCCTTCAAATTTTACGAGTTCTTAAATCAGTCAAATTGTCGTTTGTTTTTAAGGTTGTTCGATAATCAGACGCACTTCTGAGATAAAGATTGAATTTTTGTATATGTGGATATTGAGTGATCCAAATTTGAATGTGATTCACTGTACATTTTTGGATAGACGTTATCGAAAAAAATTACATAAATTTTGCCTGTATCTCTTGTCCGTGAAGACCTTTTGCTTTTGTGATTATAATCATCGAATTATCTTTAAGTATTTTTTGTTTTTCAATATGATAAACTGCCGAGCTATTTCCTTTAGAATAAAGAGCGATGATTAATATCTTAATCAGATATTAAGGAAAACGTATTCTTGGTATTGGATTTTTATAATCATGAGAATCGAGGGCCCGTCGAAGTTCTTGATAAATTTGGGCTGGCCCACTGGAGACCCAAAGAGGCCCTGGATTTGTCAATGAAATTTTTACTAGGGCAGTACTGACGATGAGAGTCAAAACGTGACAGCTCGTGATATTTAATTGAAAAAATATATCTGCTAGTCAAAAATCCAAAATCATTTCACTTTTTTCATAAGAATTTTTATTGGTGCTCTGTATATATTTGCTTTGACTTAAACTATGATTTGACAAAATTCATGGATATTCTGGACCACAAAAATAGCTTGAGGAATATTATTTATTTTATGTAAAATCATGGCAGAAATAGTCTTTATCTCTATTGATTAGGAGCGTTCGCAAGTCAGTTGAGATAACGAAATAGTCACTCATATCGCAGCGGCTGATATCAAGTTTGATTATTATTTTCGAAAATATCGACGAACATTGCAACACCTTTTTTATCAGTTACAATCGTAAAATATTTTATTACAAAGTTATTACATACATATCGGATGATCGTAATAAGAAAATTTGAAATGAAATTTTTCCTTCTGATACCTTGAGAATTTAGTTAGTTTATCTATCAGTAAATTCATATTTCAATTTCGAAAAATTCTGTTCAAATACTATAACTGTCACGTTATTCAAAGTACACTGTCATCCATTTGTCACAGTAAACTAATATGTCTAAGGTGTGAAGCTTTGTTTAATGAGTGTTAATCATTGAGTCGTCATTACCACAGACATGTCCTCCATTTCAGTACTTGAACGTACTGCAGTTACAAATTGTCAATAGAATCGATAAGTTAGACTTGAAACGATGGTAAATAAACTAAGAAGTTTTAAAAATAATTTATAATATGATCCAATGTGGAATAGTATAAATAAAAAAGTGAATTTCCATGGTGGAAGACAGCATACTGATTATTTTTGTATACCGGTAAGACGTCGATTCCACTTAGCTAGTTTAATGTTAATAATAAATTAATAAGAAAGATATGAAAACATTGCAAAAACTTGTATCACATAAAACAGTCCAGTACAGACCTACAAAATAGAATACAATGGCAGTGACGATTTAAATTTTGCTCTCTTCAATATCTTGATTAGGTCTTCCTTACTCGTATCAGAGTCTGGCAATTAGTAGTAACTAGTAGTTATTAATATAGCCAATGCAAATTTCAGTCAAGGTGCATAGCCATGGCCATCATATCGGCATACTCCTTTTTAAATATTATTTTACTACCAGTAGCCGGAGAAGCGGAAGTTGGTCGTCCGCCATATTTAACAGCTTCCATAGGTAATCCTAGAGCCAGTGCTATTCTGTCTCTGACGTAGTAATAGGGTCCTTGATTTTTATGTTCCTCCTGCAGCCACATTATCTGTAAAAGACAAAGAAAAATTAAGTCCGATAACGAGGCTTAAAATCATTATGGAGGAATTCATCTGACAAGGCATCGATCTCGTATCCGTTCTTCGTGTCATTGAGAATCAACTAGAGCGAAAAACCTCGTCGGAACGTCAGGTTTATCTTAGAATCCTAGCGAGTGGTAGTAGAACCAAAAACCCAAGTAACTCGAGGTCGCCATTACGTCCCGCCATCACTCGCAATACGTGTGAACTTGAAACGCTACTCGTTACAGGTTTAATGCTCGTTCAATTTCAATATGAAAAAACAGTATCCATCGGAAATGTCTTAACGGATGATCGCTCAAGCGAATATTTCATCGACTGACCTTGGCTTTTGTATATTTCGAGACTTCCTCGGCGAGCAAGTGGTAGGGAAACGGACACAGCTGTTCTATACGAACTATAGCGATTTTCTCATTCATTTTACGTTCCTCTCGTTCTGCACGAACGTCGTAATACACCTTTCCGGTGCATATCAAAACTTTTTTAACCGCTTCTGGATCGGTGGTAATATTATCGGGTATTATCGGCCGAAATGACGTGTTCGGTCCAATTTCATCGAAAGGTGACACTGCCATTGGGTGACGTAAAAGAGATTTGGGTGTCATAACAGCCTGTAATGGCAGAGAAGATGCTGGCTAATAGGTCAGTTATCACTTGTAAAAATTACATTTGAACGAATAACGTCTATAACGAGTTTACATTTACGGATACAAAGTAGACGGACATACGGAATTGTGTGAACAGCGTGATAAAAGACTAATAAGAATCTAGCGATTAAAAAAAAAAAGTGACGTTACTAACCAATGGTTTTCGAAAAGGCATATGTATTTGCCTTCGTATAAGGTGAAAGAAGTTTCCAGGCGTAGTGATGTTGCAGACTATCCAATTGATCTCGAAAAGCTGTCGTGTCATGATTTCCTCCTTTGTTTCGTTACGGGGTGCATTTGGTTCCGTGCCCGGTAGATACGTGCAATCATCGTCCGATAATTGTAAGAATCTTTCAATTCTTGCAGAAGAATGTTCAGGTCCCTGACCTTCCATACCATGAGGTAAAAGTAAAACAACTCCGACTTGTCGACCCCATTTTGCTTGCCCGGAACATATAACAGAATCGATGACTACCTAAATTTTAAATGGTATCAATACCGATGCTCACAAAAATCTCTAATTAATTACTTGACAATTATTGGCAAAGTCTCCGAATTGACCCTCCCAGATAACCAAAGAATTGTGATTGTACGTGGCATATCCAACTTCGAATCCTGTAAAGGTATGATTATTCTTTATTATTTTTTATATCAATTTATTTTACTTATAGCACGTACCTAATACGCCGTATTCTGATAAGGAAGAATTTGACACAGTGTACAAGGCTTGTCCAGGATATACATTCTGCAATATATTCTTCCATGTCTTATCTCGTTCCTGATCGTGCAGGACATGTTGTCTGTGTGAAAATGTTCCACGTTCAACATCCTGTCCAGATAGACGAACATGGTGTCCCTCCTTTAATAAGCTGAGATACGCTATACTTTCACCCATTCCCCAATCCAATTGACGCGATTCCATTAGTTTTCTTCTCCTTTCGAGTAACCTATCGACCTAATCGATCGACTAATTAGCGAAAATAATTCAGCTGATAAGAATAACGTAATTAAAAATAATGACTCACTTGAGTGTGAGTCTTTATATCAGGGGGTCTCGTGGAAATTGTCGAGCATAACGATTTAATTGCCGCGTCTGGAATACCCGTGGAAGGAATTTTGGATTTTGGATTTTGATTAGCAAAAAATTCATTCCAAGGTATATCGTGCCAATCGCTTAATTGCATGGAACTGATGCTTTGAGCCTTTTTGAATTCCGACTCGCAGTGATCTTGATATTTTTGAATTTCCTGTAATACACAAATGCGCAGATAAACGCATAAGATTTATAGGTTGTAAAGCATCTTATTAAAGTCTGAAAGTGTCACGTACATCTTTAATGTAAGTTTCCGTTATGACGCCTTCCTTTAGAAGCTTCTCGCTGTATATGCTGAGAACGTTTGGATGATTTTTTATTTGCTTGTACATGATTGGCTGAGTTAACATAGGCTCGTCCATTTCGTTGTGTCCGTTTCTACGATATCCCACGACGTCCAGTACGACGTCATTATGAAATTCAGCCCTGAATTTTAAATTGCACAAAAGTCACGGGACGTTGGACAAAAACGAATTTGTCGATCGAATAAAATTTATAAAAATTTCATAACTACCTGTATTCCCCTGCTACCTTGCTACAGTAAGTTACTAAATCAGGATCATCAGCATGAACATGAAATATGGGAGCATTAACCACACGACCTACATCCGTGCAATGGGCACTTGATCTTGAATATCTTGGATCAGTCGTAAATCCAATCTGTAATCATGAGAAATGATTATGATGACTGTATCTATAATTAGCACAGCTGTCAAAGAATTATATTTTATTTACTTGATTATTAATAACAGCATGAATTACACCGCCCGTCGTGTATTCAGGTAAATGAGTCAAGTGCATAGTCTCGTAACAGACTCCTTGTCCAGCGAATGCAGCATCTCCATGTACCAATATAGCAACAGACTTGTCGACTTAAATAAAAAAAAATTTCCAACGATAAATTCATAACAAAAATTATTTTTATCAATTATTTTCAGTTAACTTAATTACGTACACTTGACATCCGACGTCGCTATTTGCTCCGCGTGGACGCGACCGACGACCACAGGCGACACAGTCTCCAAATGTGATGGATTGGCCATAATAGCCAGTCGAATTTTTTTGCCGCTCCTATGAGAAGCTTGATTAATTAATTTATCATTTTCTTTTTTTTTCAAGCATATAAAAATCTATTATTATCTTGACCCTTAGTAATTTTGATTAATCAATCATTAATTTATCACTAATGATATTAAAATATTTTATTATCATGACCTCTCTAAAAGCTTTTCCGTATGCGTTCCAAGGTGATACTTAACGTCACCGGATTCTAAGCCTTCCAGAGTAACTGGATTAAATTGCGTGAACAACTGAGCCATCGGCTTCGAGCAGACGTTCACCAGTGTATTGAGGCGTCCACGATGCGCCATCCCTATTACTGCCGTCTCGACGCCTTATGTCAAATGTCAAAATATTATTTCATCAATGATAAGCAATTTTGTCAATGGCCATGCAGATAAAAAAAATACCTTTCTCCGCGGACGTTTCAAGGCACTGAGTCATGGCGACGATAAACGCTTCGCTACCCTCAAGACCAAAACGTTTCTCAGTACCATATTTTTTTGCCAAAAAACCTTCGAAAGTCACCGCCCTCATAATATTGTTCCAAACCCATTTTCTGTGATCAGCTGTCAATTCCGAGACACGTGGCACCTCGAATTTCTGACGCATCCAATCCAACTGATACGAACAATCGAATTTGTGTCTTGGATCATTGATTACACGTATATACGTTCTACGTTTCGTATACTTACGACATTTAAATCATGTATATAGGTATACTCGAGACCAATATGGCCACAGTAAACCTCATTGAGTCTAGTGATAATATCACGAAGAGGTAAAGACTTCTTTTCACCGCCTATCAACGTTATCGAGCCAAGCGGAAATTCCTTTGCCATATCTGCATCCGTCATACCCTTCAAATGCTGTCGTACCACTACAGATGGCGGTAGATTCGCTGTACCTTGAAGTTTACTGGATTCTGGATTTTGAATGCCAAGAGGATCAACATTGGCAATTAAATGTCCTCTCGTCTTGTTACGGAAGAAAGACTTATTAAAAATCTATATCTAATTAATTAATCAATTCCACAAGTAACCTAACACGTACTTGATATGCTCTAATAGTTGCGTTAACTTCCAATGCACCGACTATGTAGTTAACGCCTTGAATTTCCGAATCTGATTTAGCTCTAGAGCTTTGTCTTGGTAGAGAAGCTATAAAATTTGATAAATCAATTTATCAGTTTAAGTAATTCGAGCGATTAGGAATTTTGAGATTGATTTTATTCGTACAGGCAGGCACTCACTTTCTTTAGGTGCTAATTGCAAATTTGCCGGGACTATTGGTGCACCGCGAGCAACTCGTACCGGTGATGAAGCTGAGTATGAAAATTCTTCCTGTATTGCAGGACTTTCGGATGACATAATTTTAAAATATGCATCCCACGATGCATCCACTGATTTTGGATCATTTCGCCACGATTTATATAATTCCTCCAAATATTGATTGCTGTCTTTAGTCAGAAAGGAGTCATGGGGCAATTTCTTTTTGCAACGACTTACACACTTTAATAGAGGACCCAGACTCCTGCGAATATTCTGAAACCACGCCGTCGCCGAATACATTTCTCTATTTGTTTGTCCGTGTAAAAATTTATTTTACGAACGTTAATTAATCCTTTTTCATAATTCCCTTCATTATTTACGTTTTTATGAAAATATATTCTCTTGCAATCACTGGGAATTTATAGTCATAGGATATCGATCGAAAATATTTTTTCAACTTCTATTCACTTGCGTACAACTTCAGACAGTAGAATTTAAAGATCGATTTAAAAAAATTTGTAATTTTGAAATGACGTCGCCACGGTCTTTGGTCAAAAAAGACCACTGACGTCACAGTTTCTTTGGTTGTTAACCTATTTTGGTTTGAAGGATGAATCCATCTTTTGGCAGAAAACAAAAAAGACGCGTCGGTCGTGCGGGACAAAAGTGGCGGGAAATTCAAATAATACATGACACATTCGCTCGACGGAATTACAGTAAAACTTTTCTCAAAGTAAATTTAAAAATTTACTAATAACAACAAAATTATACGTGTCTAAGAGATACTAGAATTAATGGTTTAAGAATTACGAGACAATTTACGACTCGGCGGAGCAGAACATTAGAACTTACAATGTAGACTATAAGAATTGCTCAAACGATGAAACTAAAAAAAAGGTATAATACCACTGTAACAAATAAGTAATCCAAAAGTAAAATACTCGATGAAACGGCTAAAAATCTTACGTCAATCCTTACTGATCTGTAACGATCCAAAACTAAATTAAACGAGCGCGATATCTGAATGATTATAAATAACCGTAAATTAAACATAAATATAATTATGTAATTTTATAAATTTCAGGGCGCTAAAGTATCAGTGATCGCTCAGCACCGTGTTCTGAAAATCAGTCCGAATTTGGTACCAAAGGAAACGACTTTTCCAAAAAATCGGATTATATCCAATAAGGTAAAAATATTAAAAATAAATCTTTATCGATATCGCAGTCCATTACTAATTCCGCAAGAATTTCGTAGAGGCTTGGTCGTTTTATCAGAAACCAGTATATCTTATCTCTCAAGCATACATCTTATGCCATTTTCTATATTCATTATGTCTGTCCACTTTTTTCTTTTTTTTTTACAGTACACACTATGGAACTTCGTACCGAAAAATCTCTTCGAGCAATTTCGACGTGTTGCAAATTTTTACTTCTTGCTCACTGCTTTCGTGGCGTTTACCATAGAGTCGCCAATTTCACCACTAACCAGTTCTGTACCATTGGTATTCGTTATTCTAGTCACAGCCTGTAAACAAGGATATGAGGATTTTAATCGTTATCGTTCAGATCAGCGTGTCAACCGTACACTTTGTACAGTTATTCGCAAAAAATGTGTACAGGTACGAAGATATATATTGAGACTGCATGCCCGATTAATAAAATGATAATATACACTTGATTTTATAACTTTATAGTATATACTTAATGTTACAATTATATATTTCATATGCATACAATTATTTTTAGAATATCCATTGCGAGAAAATAGTTGTGGGAGATCTAGTAAAAGTTAGTAGGGACGAAGATGTTCCTTCTGACTTACTTCTCCTGTACAGCAGCGATGAGAGTAATTCCTGTTACGTGACAACATCCAATCTTGATGGAGAAACTAATCTTAAGGTAACGCTAGATTGTACAAATAATTTATTATATCATATTAATGACTAGATTATTAAATAATTACTGCAATCACAGTTCACAGGTATATCCTCAACTACGTTTTATCTGATTAAAGTTTTGCTACTCATTGTTTTGTAAATAGAGCTCTTTCGACTTGTTTGTATGAAACTCATGTTATTGTTTCATTACAACCTATGTGATATGCAGTACACTGTGTCTTTGATGGCTAATTTTTGTCTTATCAATATTTTGATACTGGGCATATTCGTGGTCTTTAGACTGTATTTAAATATATTATTAATTTTTTATAGACACGTATATTCTTCTTTCAGACGTTATACGTTCCAAGAGTTGTCTCATCTATTTCTATTACTGATATTGTATCCATGGAGGCTGTGGTTACTTGTCAACATCCAATACCTAATTTATATACGTTTCATGGTAAAATTGAAGTAACACACAATAATGAACAATTGAATGGATTTCTGACAATAGACAATGTGTTATTGCGAGGAGCCAGACTCAAAGATACTGACTTTGTGATTGGATGTGCAATTTATACTGGTCAGGATACAAAACTCTCTATGAATTCAAAGATTACGACAAATAAATTTTCTACTGTTGAAAGGTGAGCTAACTTAGTTGTAAAAAAATACACAGGTATATAGAATATGGGAATTATTTAAGATACATTTTTCAGATCCATAAATACATATTTATTAGTGTTTATCGTAGTTCTGTTGGTAGAGATTATTTTTTCTATGTCGATGAAGGCAGTTATAGAAATGAATTCTAATAAGGATATGCTTTGGAGCCAGAAACGTCCTACAACTGGCCTTACTGTCTTGACTGATATTCTGTCTTTTACAATACTCTACAATTATATTGTTCCAATATCCCTTTACGTTACTGCTGGTAGGTTTATTATATTTTCCATTATTTTCTATTTATTTTGTATCTTTATATTCTTTTTTTTTCTTATGCCATTCAGAGATGCAAAAGTTTTTGGGTTCTTTTTTCTTTCGATGGGATATTGATCTCTACGATGAGGCAACTGATCAACCAGCAAAGGCAAATACTTCTGATTTGAATGAGGAACTTGGCCAGGTCGAATATTTATTTACTGACAAGACTGGAACCCTCACTGATAATCTTATGGTGTTTAGACGCTGCTCCATAAATGGAAAATGTTATATGGAAAAGGATTGTGATGGTAATCTTTACTTATTACCACCTAGCGGAATTGAGGAGCTTGCTGAGAAATTAGAAACTTGGCAGGTAAGATAAAAATCATATTAAAATTGAAAGAAAATGATTACTGTAACTTTGAACGATGTAAACTTTTTTATATCTTTTTTTTGTCATGAGCAGCCCGACATTTGGCACTTTATGATAAGCATTTCTCTTTGTCATGCCGTCCACATTGCACCTCCAAGTCAAAGAGCTAGTATTATGGCTCGAAGATCATTTTTCCGTGAAAGCTTTCGTCAGAAGAAAACTACAGTTATCAATAGCTCCTTACTTATGGATCCGGATCTACCGGAATATCAGGTTTGAAAAAAATGTTCCATTAAATTATTTGAGCCTGTTATTAGAATTTTCAGATAGAAAATTTAATTAACAATTTCTCGCAGGCTGCGTCGGCCGATGAAAAGGCTTTGGTAGAAGCTAGTGCTCGATGTGGTGTTATATTTCAAAAGGATTCTGGTGATGAATTGGAACTTAAGGTTAAAGACGATATATTAAAGTTTAAAAGATTGGAGACTCTCGAATTCACTTCTGGTAAAAATGATTATTTCGAATAATACCAAAGCGACTTTTCTTTCATACTGCAAGATATTTTACACACTTTCCACAATCTTTATTTGTGGACGTCCAATGATAAGAAAACTGTATGATTTCAGAGAGAAAACGAATGTCGGTTTTGGTAGAGGATGCTGCAGGAGATTTATGGTTGTATTGTAAAGGTGCCGATTCAGCCATTTTTCCACTCATAGTAAAAGGAAGAATTAAAGAGGCCAAAGATCACATATCCGACTTTTCTGTGGTTAGTTAATTTTTTAAAAGTTCAAACAATATTTTTCTTTAACACGACCTTCTCCATTGATGTTGTTAAATTGTTTCAGAGGGGTCTGCGGACGCTTGTAATTGGTTATAAAAAATTAAAACAAACTGATTACGTTCGGTTAATGCAAAACATAGAGCATTCTCGACAAATAATCGGCGATCAACGTGCAGAACAAGTTGAGCGTGCTTACAAAACTATGGAAGAAGGTTTAACGTTACTTGGCGTGACTGCGGTCGAAGATCGATTACAAGACGGTGTCCCAGAAACTCTGGAAAGTTTACGTGCGGCTGGCATAAAAGTAATTCATATAACAGCAAGCACGAAAATAATAGTTACATATTAAAAAATCTTGCAAATTCCTACACCCGGATATAAGTTACGTACATGAAGTATATTATAACTAATATACTATTGTACATCCTTAAGCAAGAAGTTTGTCCATTGACGATATGTAACTGTTAATTTGTTTTTACTGAGATAAAACTATTATGGGTACTAAGAATTTTTGAAAACAGAATAAGAAGTTTACTACAATTTCTGTCTACAGATTTGGATTTTAACGGGTGACAAAGCAGAGACCGCTGAGAACATTGCCTTTCTCTGCGGTCACTTTAAGAAGGGTACTGAATTGTTGAGGCTCATGGACCAAGTCACTGCACAATCTTGTTGTATAACACTAACCAGTTTTGAGTTAGTAAATTTCTCTCGTGACACAATGGTCATTTCGTTTTGTTGAAGAAACGAAATTGTAGTAAGATCGTTTTAAAGATGATATCAAACGAAATTAATATTTTTTAGGAGAAGTGTGATGCTGGATCCACATAAACAGTATGGAATAATAATGGATGGTGTCAGTATGGCTACTGCTTATAAAAATTGTCCAGAACTTCTTCGTAGTGTGGCTATGTCTTGCGAAGCTGTGGTTTGTTGCAGAATGTCTCCCTTGCAAAAGTGTGAGGTAATACACGTTTAGTAGTTTCTAAGTACTAGTTATATGATTATAGTTTTATTAAGTAATCCAAAAATGGTGTAGATGGTACAGTTGCTGAAATGTAATGAGAAGAAACCAATTACGGCCGCCATTGGTGACGGCGGAAATGACGTATCTATGATACAAGAAGCACATGTAGGGATTGGTATCATGGGAAAGGAAGGACGTCAGGCGGCAATGAACTCAGATTTTGCACTTACTAAATTTCGACTTTTGAGAAAAGCATTGCTAGTACATGGACATTGGTATTATGTGAGAATTAGTATTTTGACGCAATATTTTTTCTACAAGAATTTAGTGTTTATAACACCACAGTTTCTGTTTGGATTCTCCAGCGGATTTTCCACTCAGGTATGTATAGACTAACATTATAATTCAACTTGTTTAATTCATTAAAATTTTTTTTTTCAGTCACTTTACGATAGTATATTTCTTATGTGTTACAATACTATATTTACTGCCGTTCCGGTAATTCTTTATGGATTATTTGAACAGGATTATTGTGCTGATAAACTCTTGAAATATCCTCAACTGTATAAAATTAATCGTAAAAATTATTTGTTATCAACACAGCAATTCGCCATATGGAGTGTCATAGGTACGTACCTCCAAAAAGTGTGTAATGAGTAAAAATACATTTTTTAATTTACATGAATTTTTAAATAGCTATATGGCATACCTGTGCATCATATTTCATACCATTCAGCTTTTGGTATATCAATCCCATCAATCTATATGATAATACAGAAGCTGGCCATTGGGTTTACAGCACATGTATATTTCATATAGTTACCTTAGTAACTAGTCTCAAGGTGAAGAATATCAAATTTTCTATCCTAGATCAATCGCACTTTTTATTAATTTAGAATGTTCATTTATACCTATTGGAATTTACAGATTTTATTATGTAGCACGTATTGGACTATACCTTTTGTAATTAGCATAGTGTTATCAGAGATTACCTTTTACCTTTTTGCATCAATTTATTCAGGTTTATATATGTAAGTGCTTTATAAAACTTATGATTTTTTAGTCACTTAAGTGCGTAGTAAAATTATTCCTTTAGTAAAATGACCAAAACTATTATTATTTCAGAACATATGACGGAGACATGCTCTGGGTTTTTTACAAGTTGCTAATGTCACCGACATTCTGGCTATTGACTATTGTCACTACAGTTGCGTGTTTTATACCAGATGTCCTGATACTGATCTACAACAACGACAGGCCCATGAGAGTTATCAAGCAGGATTTACAAAAAAAACGGAGGCATTAATGTCAGCTCATCATTTTCTCAGTCACATGTAAGTCAAGACTATGGATGGTAATTAGAAACTTCAAATATGCACAGACCAAATCTTAACTGTTTTCAGTGTAGACGCATAACCAATTTTCTGCCATGGAAGGGCAATCGGCCTTTCAACAAAATATTTTAACCCAATCAACCACCGTAGTCGAATAACCTCACTTTTTCTTAGGTATTTATTTATTCTCATCTCAATTCTACGTTTTAAAATATTTTTTAGTAAGTAGCTTGTCGATATACAGCTTGAATTTCTCCTGCATGCAACACATATGAGGATGTCAATTGGTAGGCGCATGCGCATACGTCAATATCTGTATTTATAGCGTTGCGGGAGCAAACACATCCGATTGGTCAAATTTTACACTGTGAAAAATTTAAGATTGCTTGACCGATGGAATGCAGTTGCAACCTAGCGTAGTATTGCTAAACATTGTCAGTGTATGGCTGACTTTGATGCGAAAGTCGAAATTTATATCGAACGACGGTCTTGTGTCGCACAAATGAAATAGCACCCTTATATTTACATTTTCATTTTAATCATTCGTTGTATGTTTTTCAATTGTGTGCAATTACTACTAGTTTTATACCAATGTGATATATCAACTTCCCTTTCATATCAAATGGGTATAAGTCAGTTTGCCGTTTGATTTTGAAGGATTACTTTATTGTTGTTGCTTGCGCGTTTTTATAAGGTAGGAAGTAACTAAAAAAGTGAAGTTTGACATTGTTGTATGTATGATTTGATAATGGCTTTATATTTTGTTATGTCACATTTTTTATATTTTTCTGCAATGTATTGCTTATATGTATACAAATATTGCATGTGTTTTGCTATTTTTATGTAACTTATTATTCAGTGATATGCATATCGTTATTTGTATTTCCTTTGAATGTTGTTTATACATTGAAAAAAATTGATTCGTTATCTACTTGAGTGTGTGCGAAAGAATGTTTGTATGAATTGTATAGATATATTCATTTAATATAATACAATTTTAGTAATAATTGTGTCATTGTAAAGTTATTTATTTTCTTATAGGCAAAATAAATTAGGCAAATATGAGATTAACATCCTGCCATTTTCGTCGTCTAATGGTCACCACTTTACTGATAGCATTGATCTATTGTATTATTCAAGTTCTTAGATCTGAACTTGGATTAAATGATACCGACCCTTCAAATATTGATAAGCTGTAAGTATAAGTATGCGTTAACAAAATATAATGCAATGTTGCAAGAACATGACATATGTTTTTTAAAGCTCTTTGCTGTTTATTCAGTTACGAAGAAAGAGTAATATAATTGCTGTTGGTTATAATTAAACATTCTGTTCTAGGAGGCTTATGTCACAGTTGATTAAGAACTCTGCACAGAATACACCATACACGGGGTAAGATGTTTGTAATAATACAAAGGTACAATGCCTCATAAGCATTTTTCTTTTTAGCGATGGGACTCCGGCGTGTAAGTTACCTGAATTGGACATTCTGAATTCTGAGATAATGAAATTCATAAAGGATGTTCCATCATTGCAATGCACGCCTGAGGACTGGGTGGGAGTTGATGGTTCAAAGCTCTTTATCAAAAATATTATGAAACATAATTATGGGCGTATAACATGTGCTTTTAATGGTAGAGTATTATCAGCATATGATGTTCGTTATATATAGGATAAATCCAGAGTGATAAGTGCATGAACAATTTGATAGCTTATTTCACCATACGTGCATTGTTCTAGAAATAATTCGTGTGGATGATTTCAAGATAATATTAGCGGATACCGTAGAATCTGATGACTTTTATATTCTCAAAAGGAGTGACTTTGCAGAGGTTAAATGCGAATCACAAACTGGAAACCAGTTAGTTCATTTTTATAACGATAGAATGATGGAATTTTTGCAAACGTACTATAATAAAATATAATTCCCTTAGATGGTACAGTGTATTGGCCGGAGTTCAAGACGATCCAAAAGCAAAACTAGATACCTGGGATAATGTGCCAAGAAATGCGCTCAAATTAAACGTACTTATGTTTGGCTTTGATTCTCTCTCACGAAATACGTTTATGCGAAAATTACCAAGAACATATCACTACCTTAAGAAGAGTCTGAATACCCTTGTCTTAGAAGGATATAACATTGTTGGCGATGGTACGCCCCAGGCCTTAATACCAATTCTAACTGGTAAAGTTGAGATGGAGTTACCAGACACAAGAAAACGTATGGGTGTCTTGGCAAATTTTGTTAACGTTTATCCCTTTATATGGAACAAATACAAAGAGAGTGGTTATATAACTGGATTTATGGAAGATGTCCAAAATTTTGGAACTTTTACCTATAGACTGAAAGGATTCAAGGAGCAACCCACCGATCATTATATGAAAACTTTTTATACGGTTGCTACACCATATTTTAAGTATTATAATAGATACTGTATGGGTGGCACTCCAAGACACTTGGTGAGTCTATTCTACGTTTTTGTAAGGGTTAACAGAAGAGTGCAGGACAAGGATAAAACTATTAATAATATATTGATGAATAACTAGTATGTTATCATAGAGACAAAAATTGTTTTATAAAGGTATACAATCTGGCAGGTCATGATGAATTATATAAAAACAATCTTCAATACTTATCAAAGTCATCCGAAATTTGTTTTTGGATTTCACGGTGAACTTTCTCACGATTCTTACAACGATATTGGGGTGGCAGACGATGACATGCATAAATGGATAAAAGATTTCTACGAGACTGGTCAATTAAACAATACAGTTTTAATAATAATGAGTGATCATGGTCACAGGTGAAAATGATTCTTCGACGTTATTTATTTAAATTTTTAAAATAATCTCTTAGAACACGTGGGAATTTCAGATTTGCAGAAATTCGAAGTACGTTGCAAGGTAAACTAGAGGAGAGACTACCATTCTTTTCCTTTACGTTTCCACCATGGTTCAAGCAAGTACATCCGCGTGCTTATGCAAACTTTGTTTATAATACACAACACTTAACAACTCCTTTCGATGTGCATCGAACCCTTGAGAGGATTTTGAATTTTGAAACACCGAAGGAAGGTGATCGAAGCCAAAGAGCTATTAGCTTATTCGACAAGGTAATAATTTCATGATATATAATAAGAAACTAGTGATGAATGTTTTTGTCTGTATTTCACTTGTATTATTGATAATTAGATACCTTTGGAAAGAACATGCTCAGATGCTTTTATAGAACCACATTGGTGCGCCTGTCTATCTTGGCAAGAAATAGCAACAAATGAACCAATAATTCTTGCAGCTGCTCAATATTTTGTTCAATTTCTTAATTCGTACACAGAAGAGCATCGGCATATATGCGAACTCTTGCGTCTGAAAGAGATTTTATGGTCTGCTAAATTGATGCCAACTAAAGGTACTGACATTTTAACATAGAAATCTCGAGTATGTTATTTAATTATAAATTTCTCATAGGATTGTTAAGCTTTCAAAAGTCCAGAGATAAAGATGGCTTTCTTGGTGACTTCAGTGCAAAGACTGTAGTCACGTCCGAAGTTTACCAGCTGAAAATAAAAACAGAACCCGGCGATGGATTGTTCGAAGCAAGTATAAGTTACAACGTGAAACAAAATTTGTTCACTGCCAAGGTAAATTTAAATTAATTTTGACCATACTAAGTTTCCTGAGTCTCGCTAAAACTATTCAATAATATTATGTCGATAGATTGCCGACGTAAGCAGAATAAATAAATATGGAACACAAGCGAGATGCGTGGAGAATTCGTTATTTCATTTACGAAAGTATTGTTATTGTAAAGATTAAAAAGCAATTATTCGATTTGCCAAAGTAACTTTTAGCGCTATACAACAGACTTGTACAGTGGAGCTACAATTATGACACTAAACCGGAATAGGTTTACTTAGAAATCATAATCAGATATATGGAATTTCATACATATCTCTAAATGCTTAGGATAAATTTCGAGTATTACTTAAACTAAATTTGTCTTTAACCTTAAACGGTGAAATTTGGCCTTACAGATGTGCTCGTACATCACATATTTTTAATGGCTCTTAACTTTAATTTTTGTCTCTTAGGAAGACCGATTACTACAGAATATTAAGTTAGGACTATTAAAACATATATTTGCGTGATATGAATTTTAATAATCAAAAGACACTTTGCATTCAATAGAATCATTACATGTTTGATTAATAATTTTGAATCTAAAGAAAGATTTTTCAGAAGTCTCTTATGTATATCTGCTTCGATTATTAAGACTCTTTGAAATGAATGTTGATTTTAAGAACAATTGGATCCTCAGTAATAGAGCTAACTGAAGGGGTAAATACACTGAGCATCTTATGGGATTTGTTGTCACGCGAGCGTAGGTATTGCCGATACCTATAATAATTACAATTTACTTGTTGAAATGCTGTATATACATGTATATTCTATATATCAAAATTGCAAAGGACCAGTATTCACGGTTGTATCTAGTCCATTTATATTCAGCCAAAGGTAATAAAACGAGCCTCCTTGGTTCTTGTGATAAGAAGACAATTATATTGACATTGTAATTTTATATACATTCATAAAATTGCATGTAATGATTCTACCTAATTAAAACTTAGATCTAGGAAATCCAATAATAAATATTGACTCGTTAGGTCTCTGAGACCTATGAATTGATAATGACGATAATGGCAATTTATGACATAATTACACCTTGTATAATATGTTATTTAGAAAGTAAGTTTAAAAGACAGCAGTTATTGACTAATTCATACTGAGAATAAGTGAGGTTATATATGTATAAGAAAAGAAATGTACTTAATAATTTAAAAAAGAAAAACATACTTAAGGAAGAACGACGATTTCCTGTATATAGTAGTTTTATTCTTTTCACGAATAAACAGTGTACTGCCATTTTCAAACGTTGTTATCCCATAGAATTATTATTATCACAAATATTGATGTAATACGGTAGTTATTTGACGAAAATTTTTATCTACTAATAGAAATCCAATGTTTTGCACATTTGATGGGTCGCTAGGAAAATATGCACGGCCATTAGCGTCTTTAGCTACGACTTCCAAAACCATTGTAGAAACAGACAGCTCGTTGGAATCTTTTTGCCTTTGAACTCTGCAACAAATATTTTGTTATCTTAAAATCTTCAGACTCAAGTATCTGTACCAACCTGATCAGATCCTTATAAAGACTTTTAGTAACTTTCAAATAGGGTTCTATCGTGTCTTCATATTGGCAAAGAGAGCCACCCAGTACTAATAATTGCAAAATTCGAAAAATAAATTCCTCTCGCTCGTTTTTAGAGTACAAATTGTATTGCTCGCAGTCCTCATCTATTAGCATCTAAAACGCAAGAAGTATCGAAGGTTATCCACAAATTTAATCAATTAGATTAAGTTTTTGTATGGCTATGAAAATTTATTACTGACGCCCCTGAGATTATCCGAAACTAAAAAACCATCGATGTCTAAGTCATATCTCTTGCATATGGTTCCGGAATTGTGAACAACTTTATTGTTTGGATCTTTCAGTTTTTCAAAAAAAGACATCGAAAGTACTGAGCATGGTATTTGTCTCGTTTCCACGGTTGACGCTACGGTTCCTAAAATTTAATAAATATTCTTTTATACGAACAAAGATATTGCAGTTATATAATTACCATGCGCGGCCCAAAATCCTTTAGATTTTGTTTTTAATGCACCAGCAACAGCTTGATCTTTAAAGAATGACTGTAATGGACATATTGAAAAACTCATAAGGTTTGACAAAAATATATTATTTTTGCTTAATTTATTTTAGCTTTTTCTCTCTCTTGTCTCACCTCTGTTAAATTATATTTGTGATAGGGTTGGAATGGTTCGTTGAATGAAAAATTTTGAATATGGAAATTTTCATTTAGGCCCCTAAAAATAAATATTAAGCCAGTTAAGTACATAAATATAATATGTACCAGTAGTTCTTAATGAAGATATATATTTTCTTCAAATGTGAAGATTTTTAATTCACTTTTATCTCTTCTGCATATATTCAATAGTTTATGTACCATTTTGTGAGCAACTCCTGCGTCGCCTTGTCATTTAATCCGAGGTAATTATTTTGCGGTAAAGATATAAAGGTGTATTTTGGTTCGATCTCCATTTTAAACTGCGACGCCGTTGTTATGACAACCTAAATGCTGTACGTTTCTTGGTTCTGATAAAATAGTCAATCGATAGAACAACGATAAGGGTCCATTCACAATCCGGTGATAAGAAGTGTCATGGCGCCAGGTCAACGTCAACGTCAACTGTTTTACTTGAAAAAAGATCAGAAAAAGAATAATGGAAGAAAATTTTCAAAGTACGTGAAAGAATATTGTAATTCTATAATTTTTTTATCTGCATTTAATTTTTACATGCTTTGTAAGAATATTTTATATATATTAACCTTTCCTGTTTGCCACGCGTATTGTTGCATTTGTATAGAAATATACAAAAAATATGTATTTAATGATATTTATGGAATTATATAGAATTTTATTGGTTCATTAACAAAATCAAGCTGCAATGTTTATTTCAAAATAATAAAGAAATTGGATTTTGGGTTTGGTGATGGAAAAGGAAGGTTGTAAACAATATTGTGTATGTTGCTTATAAATTGTTATTTCAGGCCAGAAGACTCATCCGATATTGGGCTCATTTATCCTGGTGGAGATACTGCATTTAAATTACTTTTATCAGCTAGATTCTGCGCTGCTATTTGGAGCCATATAACAGATTGCGATGAGACTTATAATTTTTGGGAGCCGGTATGTGATTTTATAATAATATTCTCTATGTTATTAATTTTAATGGTGAATCTGTATATTACTATAAACAGTAAGTTTTTTTCTGTGTTAGAGCCACTATTTACTATATGGAACTGGTCAACAAACATGGGAATACAGTCCTGAGTATGCCTTGAGATCGTATACGTACTTGCTGATACATATGGTACCAGCAAAATTATACTATTATTTATTGGAACCAAATCCTGTTCTTGTCTTCTATTTCATTCGATTCCTATTGTCCGTTGGATCTGCTCTATCAGAAGTATATTTTTATAAGTACGTTATTGATATTGTACTCTTAAATAATTTGTATCTCTCTAATTAAGTATAAATCTGATGTATATATTTTTTAAAGGAACGTGTGTCGGGAATTTGGTGTCCACATAGCCAGGATGACGTTGGTCTTCCTTATTGTTAGCTCTGGCATGTATATCTCAAGCGCTGCATTTTTACCATCATCCTTTTCGATGTATGTTTTAAGAATGTATCCATTATTCTCAGTGTTTATTATTGTCTTTAACCGATTTGTTTAAACAGGTACTTAAGTACAGTTGCGATAGCAGCGTGGTATGATCGCAAATATGAGTTCGCCATTTTTGCTACAGCTATTTCATCTCTGTTGGGTTGGCCGTTTGCAGCATTGTTAGGGTATATATTTTCTAACATAAATTTGTTTAAATAGTATGTTTGTCTTGTAAAAACATATTACTGTTTATGATTTAGAGTGCCAATAGCGATGGAGATGCTAGTACGTCGTCAAGAGTGGAAGAAGTTTATAAAATGGGTTGTAATATCTGCTGTTGTAATATTAATACCAATGATTTGGATCGACTCAATGTATTATGGCAAATTTGTGGTAGCACCGATGAACATTATATTGTACAACGTTTTTACTAATCACGGACCAGATATTTATGGCACGGAACCATTCAGTTTTTACTTTCTTAATGGATTTTTGAACTTCAACTTCATTTTCATTGGAGCTTTAGTCGCTCCATTTGGACTGGTAAATATGGGAAATATTAATAAAAAATTGTAAAATTTAATATCTTTCATCATAAAATCTTGTGCTCAGTTTTTAGTCTGGACTGTCGTACCAGCACGACCCAGAAGTCGAATGTGTTTACCATACTGGTATTCATTAGCGCCACTTTATCTTTGGATTTTAGTTTTCTTCCTTCAGTCGCACAAGGTAACAATCTATTTTAAAGCTTTATATTTGCCTTATTATAATATTTTATAAGAATGTGCTTCATGCATTTTTAGGAAGAACGCTTCCTATTTCCAATATATCCAATGATCTGTCTAGCTGGAGCTATAACTGTGGATGTTTTGCAAAAATTATACTTTTTTATTCGTACATATATTAGTCCATTACCTATTACCTGCCATTATTTACAATATACCACTCAGATTATGCTGGCAGCTATAATAGTTTGCAGTCTGTTTGGAATATCAAGATCTCTGGCTTTGTATAAAGGTACAAAATACCAAATTATATAGACTAATTAAATGCTCATCGTAGCACTTCTAGCTTATATTCAATATAATATGAAATTATATTATATAGGATATTACGCACCAATGGAAATTATGATGGAAGCCAACAAACTTGGGTCGGAGGGTCAAGTTCCTACAGATGTGAATATCAACTTTTGTGTTGGAAAGGAATGGTACCGTTTCCCTAGTAGCTTCTTTTTCCCATCAAATAAGTGAGTTCTGATAAAACGTGAATTATTTTCATATAAAAATTTGTTTAACACAACATGTATTCTTTTCTATTTTTAATATACAGTTGGAGACTCCAATATCTGCAATCGGAATTTAAAGGAGAATTGCCACAAGCTTTTTCCAATCAAGAAAATGCAACTAGTATAATACAACCAAATTTTAATGATATGAACAAGGAAGAGCCATCACGATATGTAAATGATTTTCGTAGGATCATTCATCAAGCATGAGTTCATCACAAATATTACATATGATATCTCTTTCAGTTTGACGTAGAAAGATGTCACTTTATATTAGATCTGGATCTGGGTACCGAAACGGTTTTGGAGCCGAACTACTCGCATCAGCCAGATCACTTTACAGTCATCAAGTCCACTAAATTTTTAGACTCATCCAAGTAAGCTTATATTCAGAAACTTTGCAATGTATTTTAATCTTTTTTTCTTAGACTTTTTATACCTCTTATTTTTGTTTCAGGTCTCATCCATTTTTCAGAGCATTCTACATACCGTTTATCTCATACCGATTCTGCACTTACGGTTCATATAATTTATTGCAAAGTACAAAGTTTAAACTGCTTCCAGTACTATCGAAAACAAAAACAGCGAGAGCAGCATGAACGGTAAGATAATACAATATCTAGTCAAACAGGGTCTCGTTCAGGGCGATTTTATATTTATCTTTAAAGAAGATAAACTACAGAATGTGGTCTGTTGTGGATAATTTGTATATTGAAATTTTGCTTTTTAATAATTACATAACACTGACAATATAACAATACAAACTGTAGATCTGTTACAATGCGATAAGTACTTCTGGAGGTACACATTTTTATTAGTTTGAATGACAAATCTCAAAAAGTTGTCACAGATAGTAAGTGAATATCCTTAAGCTCACATTTTTTGTTCAGCCAATTGAAAAATGCTCAAACTGATTTTTTTCACATAGAAGAATATATTCCAAATCATCAATTCCCGTACATGTTCTATAAACTTGTGCATCAGAAAATAGTGATTTACAAATTCAGTATTGCGAAAAAAAAATAGCCTCTACAAAGAAACATCATGCCATTAACGAGCTCAATTAACAAGGCTTTATTTTGAGGCTATTACCTTTAAACAATAGAGACATAAATGTTTCCCTCGAACAACCTCTAAATTGCTAATGTGTTCAATGCATTATATACAATATTATTTGATAATGAACAGTGATCGCACACTCTTTAATATTCCAAAATTAAGTACTCGATTAAAATAAAATTCTGGCCATAGCTAATATTTTCCAAACTAGGTTATCATCAAATACTGGGATTAACTTGAATTACAGTGATTAAGTAAATTAAGTAATAATCATTGATCTTGTTGGGCATTTAATTAGAATGAATTCTATACAAATGTTTCCGATTAATAGTATCTTATTTTTATAACAAAAAAGAAGGTAATGGGAACGAGTGTATGTGTGGTTTAAAGTAGAATCACAGATAATTAAGTAATTGTAGAGGAAAAAAACGAATAAATATTAAGCAATGCATTGTATAATTTCTAAATTAGTAGAAATGCATTGTTTAGAAACGATACGACTGCTCAAGGTTAAATGCAATCAATATGAATGTGCAAAGCATTGTATAAATATAAAAGGATAGTGTTAAATAGTGTAGGAACACAATTAGACTAAGAAGTGATTTATACGAAAGTGTAATTTTTGTTTAAGATACGTGATGTGTGTAATTGTAACTTATGTAGGTGACACATAATGAATGTAAAAAAAAAGAAAGTAAGCTTCACACTATAATAATTCCATTCATGATAACTGTACAAAGAATTATGTAAAATTAATTGAAAATTATAAGTGTTAATTCGAAGCACTTTATTCAACTGCCATTGACGTATTCATAAGTTTTTTTTTAAATTATAAAACGATTGAAACGCTAGTGTACTAGTTGCGCGGACTTGAATATGGAACATTTTAATAAATGGTTAAATATGCATCGTAACATGATATTTCATATCGTGGAGGTTGTATGCATATTGTATCAGTAATGCCTGATAATAATGCTAAGGAGATTTAACCTGGCAGTTATGATATTGGGTCGTCAAGGATGAAATTTGTAGAAAAAAAAAGGCAAAGTTGGTTAATAATTTACAAATTTCATCCTTGACGACCCAATAAATTTCATATTTGTTATTCGTGGAGCGGATATCCGGTAGCCATGTTTGAGCAACAAGGTTTGACAAGAGAGTAAACAGCTGGACTCGCATAACAGTAGCGGTGTCTGGAAAATTTAAGGCCGTGCAAGGCCGTGTATTTCGAACCGTGATAGATATTTGATTAATGATAAATTATTGTCAACTTGTACCATCTCGTTTATCAGTACAATGTCAGCACTTCCATTTTAATCTTTTGCGATAGCTTTAATTAGTATTTCGAGAGGACGAGATGGCCGAAGTCGACGATGAACAATCTCATCCGCAGAGTATTAAATTGCCAGGGGCCGTGGAGGTTTTTGCTAATTTAAAAAATGCTCAGTTATTTGCCATTGATATCGGTAAGTTAATCTTATTAATGGACATTAAATTTTTTAATTACTATCAAGCAATCTTTAGTGGTTTTTCTCTTTCAGTTTCATTGGTTTAAGGTTATTGTACTTCTTATTAAATTTCTCAAACAATGTAGATTTTGTCTAAGTTATTGGTAAAGTTATTGGATGAGAAGTTCGGTCAAATGTCTAAATATGTCTTGACCTGCATAATTTAATTTTTATAACAAATTTAGAATTGTTAATGCTTATTGGGATATGGCTTGTAGGTAGATAATGATTGTGGCCTTTTGCTATTTGATTACAGGATTATCTTTGACCAAGATTGCCTACTATTCTAAAGTAAGCTATCGTAAGGGACTGTATGAGAATGCTGGTTTAGGTAATAGTGGTGAAAGAGCCTATAAAGTCTTTGAGGGCAATAGACTGCATTTTGTCAAATTTGAAACGAGACACTTTGAAAGTTGTTTAAATTTTGTAAAGGAGAACTTGGTGCATGCTGAAAGATTTCAAGGCAAGAGCACCAAAGTTACTGGTGGTGGAGCATTTAAATATACTCCGCTACTACAAGAAAAACTGGGTCTGCTGTAAGTATTCTTCATAGTATGACAACTTCAATTTACTTTTAGACGTAGAATAATCTTTAATTGATACTTTTATAATTATAGAATCGATAAAGAAGATGAACTATCTTGCTTAATAAAAGGATGTAATTTCCTATTAAAAAATATTTCTTGTGAGGCTTTTGAATTTGAGAGACATGGAAACCCTGAGTATAAATTTCAAAAAGCTACCCCTAACATATTTCCATATATGCTGGTTAACATTGGAAGTGGCGTTAGTATTCTAAAAGTAAGTTGTAAGCTCTGTGATTTGAATCCCTCAGTATATTGCTTTTTGTTATGACTTCATAATTATTTTATCATAGGTAGAGTCTGAAAAACAGTTTGAAAGAGTTGGTGGTACTGCCACTGGTGGTGGAACATTTTGGGGATTAGGATCGCTGTTAACTAAAGCAAAGGTACTTATTGTAAAGCCAATATATACCCAATTAGAATAATTAAATCCATTACAAAATTAATCAATAGGGTTTCGATGAGCTGCTACAATTGGCAGAGCGAGGTGATCACCGCAACATAGATATGTTAGTAAAAGATATATATGGTGGTGATTACAAATTGCAAGGATTACCTGGAGAACTAATCGCATCATCTTTTGGCAAGGCAATGTCTTGCAACAATAATCCTGGTCAGTAATCAAAATATGTCCTCTCGACAAGTTCTAAATTTCTAATAATATCTAACATCTTCTAGAACCTCATCAATTCTCGGAAGCTGATATTGCAAGAAGTCTTTTATTCACAATCAGCAATGATATTGGCCAAATAGCTAGCCTCTATGCATCGATGCACAATATGGATAAAGTTTACTTTGGTGGCTATTTTCTTCGGAATCATCCCTTATCGATGCACAGCATTTCCTATTCCATCAAGTATTGGTCTCATGTTAGTCTTCAAATTTTCTTAATCCTCGTTGTGACATGCACTTTTTTGGTTCGTTGTGGAATAACAATGCTGAATATATTTACTTCTCTTATGTGATTTCCTTATTTGCATTGCTGCTTGTCGAGCAGTCACGCTGGCCTCGAGACCAATTGATTACTCTATAATGATTTCAAAATCTGTCTTGCTTTTTACGCTTTCATTATTTAGGGTAAGGTAAAGCCTCTCTTTCTTCGCCATGAAGGTTACCTATGTGCAATCGGAGCTTTTCTCTACGGTGCTGAACAGTCGGATAAGTTCAGCTGGTTAGAAAATTATGCAGGCTCTTCGGGCTTCAAGGATTCCATCTCTACAAAACTAGGCATCCAGGTGGATCAATTGGAAATTGATCAAGCTGAGAATGCAGTAACATTTTGTCCATTGCTAAGTGACCCTTCATCTTACAATCCTGATACGATGGATCTTGCTCAAGATAAAGAAGCTAGGTGTGCACTATATCTTTTACTTTTAGGCTAGTCATTCAAGCCTGAAATTTAAATCGTAATTACTTCGTTACAGAGATTATTGGCTTCAATGTTTTGAAGAGTCCGTTGACAAATTTGTTGCACGCGCAATTCACAGTCAGCCACAAAGTCCAACTGCTAAGGATAGAGCAAGCAAACTCAAAGAGAAATACATCAATAGGCTACATTATCTTCATTTACAGCCATTGTAAGTATTTATTTATCTTGTATATCATTCACTAAATGTCATTGGCAATATTTGTCTTGGGTGAATGCTATCTTTTTTCTTTTTTTAACTATGGTTACAGTGCCTACGGTACTCTTACTGTCAGAACACTATTGGATACTATCGAGCATTGTATGAAAGAATTTGACTTTCCCGACCCTTACTTGCACGTGAGTTATACGAATTAGCCATATCTAGAGAGAAAATAAAATTTAAGTAATTTGTTGAGTTCGTTACCAGTTCTTTTTGTGTTATTATAGCAAAAAAAAATTGAAAATGAGAATGCATTAAAGCATTTACCAGATCGGATCTCAGCGCTGGATAAATTAGAAGGTGCAGAAAAAATAGAGGCCCTCGTACTAGGTGTCCTAAGTGGAAATATGTTTGATTGGGGGGCACAAGAAGTTGTCACTTTAATGGAAACAACGAATTTTGGTTTTAAGGAAGCACAGGAGCAGATACCAGGTATAACAGTGAACAATGCATTGTGATCCATTTGCATGCATCCGACGCACAATTGACAATAGAAAAATTATCACGTTAATAAAATAAACTCATAAGATGCATTATTTCAGGTAGACCGTGGTTGCAAGATTGTTTGGATGATTGGATAAATAGATTACAAGAGGATCAACCTCACAAATGCGCTGCTATTTTTGTTGATAACAGCGGCGTTGATATAGTCCTTGGAATTTTGCCATTTGCTCGTGATTTATTACAGCGAGGCACTAAGGTGAGTTTCTAAATAATAACTATGCAGATTGTTATAATAATAACATATATAAACTCAATTCTATCCCCTGTGTACCATAGGTTATCCTATGCGCTAACTCTACACCGGCTTTGAATGACGTAACGTATCCTGAATTAGTAGTAACACTGCGTGATGCAGCAAAAGTTTGTAAAGTCATTAAAAAAGCTATCAAGGAGAATAGATTACTTGCCATGGAAACAGCACAAGCTGGTCCTTGTCTAGATTTAAGGTAATATCTCAATATTTGTGAAAGATCTTTCCCAAGTACTTGAATTCTTTTTTTAATCTGTATTAAATATATATTTTCACTTTGGTATTCAACAGTCGACTGAATTTGGATCTCTGTCTTGCCATGGTGCAGCATAAGGTGGATCTTGTAGTGATCGAAGGAATGGGACGGTCTCTGCATACGAATCTGTATGCTAAACTGAAGTGCGAATGTTTGAAATTAGCTGTTGTGAAAAATCGTTGGCTCGCGCTTCGTCTTGGCGGTGATATGTATGCCGTAATATGCAAATACGAGAGACCACCAAGAAAACTTAAGACTGGAGATCTTGGAAAAATTGATAATGGTCAGAGGAAGATCTGTTCAACAATTTGCATCAAAGCAGAGAGGAATATGTGCACATGCGATAAATTAACAGAGGGAAAATTGACTGAGGATATGAATTTATCTAAAAAGGGAACGGGAGAGGAAACTGATGAACTTCATTCTACGTTATCCTCGTCGACTGATAACAATGATAACGATAACGATTACAACGACGAAGACGATGATCCTCTGTAACCATAAAATATGACTGTCGAAGAAACCGACGTCATCTATTATTATTTTGTTTATAAATCTTTTTATAAATATTCGATTTTATAGAAACATATTGTCACTTTGCTATTGCCTACTTGACAGAGGTAATTAGATCTTTTAAGTAAAAAATTGATACACTTTTTGGTTAGGACGGATACAAGATTTTTTGTGTACACTGGATAACATTTGTCTTTTATTTAGCAACAAGTTGATGCTCAAAGGAATTACGTTTTTCTGCCGTCTGCTGATATCCGTGGTACATTCCTTTGTGAGTGAACTTATCCCCACCTGAAGTGACATTCTTTTTCAAGCCTGAAGCAAATGACAGTTCTGCTGCTTTTTGCAAGTATGTACAATATGTCACTTTTTCAGTTTGTAAATTAACAGAACATGAGACAGATTCGACTAAGACTTTCAAGAGTATGATAAAGAGTTATTTATACTTTAGCGTACCATAGATAAGCTAAGTCTGGTGAAGTTTACGACCAGAAATAATTCATATCTTTAATATACTTTAAACTACATTAGGATGCGAAGTGAACCTGGTGTATTCAGACATTTACACTACAACACATTACATATAGACTTATTAGATCATCTACTTAAATATGATAGAAGCTCATGATTGAAATTTAAGGTAATTAACAAACGCATCCAATATATCTACAGGATTCCTGTTTGTACCTGCGGTCAATGAACATACAAATTACCTTTTTTTTTTTTCATAAAGTGTCTTGTTCAGGATATTGAAATTCTGTCTTTTGAGTGCATCAATTATGCAGTACAAGTAGGTGCAATGTTAAGAGAAGTATAGGTTTTTAATAAAAAAAAAACCTCGTGATAATCATCAGTTTTAAAAGAATGTGCTTGTAATATTACTTTAGATGATTCTATTCCATCACGTTTAACTGAGCTACTGATCCTGTATTTTCCATAGAAGGATACATGAGAATTCCAAATGCCATTTTGACATAACACTTCTTCAATGTTTTATTGTTTATTAATTGATTGACAATAAAAATATTCTTATAGGAAGGAATAGCAGTGGTTCATCAGACGAAAGACAATAAAAATACATAGGTTATTTATGCTCTTGCAAGGACTCACTGGTCTTAATAATATTAATATTCGAGCACATCTTTTTAAAATTTTACTGCATCAGAGAACCAAGAATTCTATAGAAATATGAAAAGAAAAAAAAAAAAAATAACAATACAGTAAATTTTCTGTGATATTATATAAATATTATATTAGGAGAAAACTAATGTTCTGTACATGTATGTTATAAGCTGATAATCAAGCATTGAACTCATTTTTAGTACAACTATATACAATTTCAACAAATTAACTGACTTTGATAAGTATTGTTTAATCGAATTGCCATAACGATGCTTGAAATACATTGTATCGCAGAAGTTTGGATGGGAATGTTAGAAGAATAGTCGCGAATCACAATAAAAGATGTATTTATTTTATTGATATATGAACAAAATAAAAAATTTATCATATACAATTAAATAACTGCATTAATGATTAGATTTTCACTTTATTATTACATTAAATAAACTTCAATAATTTTACTGTACAAATATACATTACAATGTTTAGTTGTATTGCATTGTATTGCATATAAAGATGTACTTATATGCAAATATACTATTTGAATAATATTGATTGGTGATAACTTTTAATACTGTTATAATGTTCCACTGATTAGAAGCCATCGGTAATAGAATAAAGCTATATCAAACATGTTAACAAGCATAATTTAATATAGTAATTCAAAAAGGAAATCTATATCTTGAAAAATCTTTAAAAGTATTAATGTATTAGATAACTAGAAAATTTATTAACTCCTTACCAGGTACATTTTACAGTAACTGTTTTGAGGGCTTAATTTACATCAAGATTTGTCTCTGAAGCAGCATCCTTCGATGTGTCATCTTTAGCTGCTTTATTCGATACAGAAAGTGCATGAAGTTCAGCACGCCGTCTGCTATTCTCTGGATTACTGGTGTCGTAATGATGTATACGTTTCATGTGCTTATTATAATTCGCCCAATTTGTAAAGGAACGATTACATTTTTCACAATTATAAGGTCTTTCTCCAGTATGCTGCCTTCGGTGAACCTATGCGAAGTGAATCACAACAGTCATCGAAGATGTCAATTCCATATGCAATTAAAACAATAATCATGTATTTTATATTTACTGTTAAGATTCCAGCAAATCTAAAACATTTTCCACAATATTCACATCTGTAAGGCATAGCTCCTGTATGAATCCGACTGTGTTCTCTGAGCCTACCGCGTTCCCGAAATTGTTTTTCACAAACCTCACATTTGTGCAATTGTGTCACCGAATGCAACGTGAGATGTTTGTCTTAAATGATAATGAAAGCTGTTCGTAATGAAGTGTTAACTTATCATGCAGGAATATATTTTATATGTAATCCTTACTTAATAATCTGGCAGTTTTAAAAGTTTTGCCACACGTTTGACAAACATGACTTCTGTCACCAGTATGACTTAGAAGATGATAAACCAGAGAACCTTTGGCTATAAATGATTTTCCACAAATGTCACACATGAAGTTCCGTTCTCCTGTATGAACTTTGAGATGAATTTCCAAAGTGTGCCTCGTGGAAAATCTAATTATCAATATAACATTAAACGGAATTGTTAATTGCATAATTTAAATTAATATTTCAATAAGAGAGTGCATGCATATTGAGAAATATTTACTCCTTTTGACAAATTCTACAAGGAAATTTTTCCTTGTCCTTATCTGGTAAATGCATCTTTTTATGCACAGTTAAAGAATTGTAGTTTTTAAAGGATTTTCCACAGACTTTACACACATGCGGCCTGTCATTGCTGTGAACTGTTGCATGTGATCTTAATATAGTCTTTAGTGTAAATGATTTACTGCAAATATCACATCTAGAATAAAAAGTATAAAATTCACCTCGATTAAAAAATAAGTTATATTATAACTTATAAATATTTTATGAATTTCTTACGTGTATTTTCTAGGATCGCGATGCTGCTTGAAATGTCTTACAAAACTTCTATAACGATCGTATTGCTTTTCGCAATGAACACATTTGAAGATTGCAGATTGACAATGTTGCAATTTATAATGTTTGCATAATTCCTGTATAAATGTATATTTTTATATTATGTATAAGAGAACGTGATAAGTAACTATTAACAAGTAATAAACCTGAATGTTATCGACCACCAGGTCAATGCACATCGTGCAGGTCCATGGATACCCATCTAGAATTCCTGTCTGACGAGGATTCACTGGAATGTCATTTAAGTTTGGATTTTTTTTACGTCTGTGCTTTTTGTTCTGCAAAGAACTTGAAGGATGTAGATCATCCTCTTCGTCACTCTCACTTTCTGTTTTCATCCGTGATGATGATTTAAATTTTTTTATTTCTAGCTCGACATGCTCTTTCTTATTTACGTTTACGACTGACGGACATACTATATTCTTATCTGAAGCTTAAAAATAAAATAACATTAGGCTGAAGAAAATTGGCCTTCAAATGAATTTAATATAGACAGACCTGAATTTATATCTTTTAAGCCTTTAGTATATTTTATCTCATCTTTAACAACTTCTGCTATATTACATGGGCTATTATTAGCCTGATTCTGTAAAGAAAAGGTATTGTAAAGTGCAAGTTTACCTGAAGGTCTTATAACTATAATTTTTATGGTTTATGCGATGTGTATAGTACCATGTTCTGCAAAGCTTTTTTAACTTTTTCATTTTCATCTGCAGCTTTTATATCTTTCTTTTTAACATATTTTCTGGATGCATATATATCTTTAAGTAAATCTTGTACTTCATGTGATTTGGTATAAAATTCATAAAATTCATTTAACTTGTTACAACAAGTCGAACAAACAGTCTTTGGCAGAGCATCTTCCGAAGAAACCTGGCAAGGAAATAAACAAAGAAATCCATGACTTTGTATGACGATAATCGTATTAATCACAAACTTAACTTACCAAAATCTGTAAACACGAAGCCATTTTCGCACCAATTTCTCTACTTATACCATCTTCATTAAAAATGTCAACAAAAGTGTCAGTGGCCAAATTACAAAGTCTACATGCCGCATACCTGGCCATCGTTATCCCATATATCTATGGAATTGTTACAACAGAACATTAAGAAATATATTTCTATCAGTATTTCACAAAAAGGTTCTAATAAATCTGGCTTATAGTACTGTGAAAATAAATTCTTTTAAGCATAACAATTCTCATATATTAAAATACCACACAAAAAGCAGATAAATAAGTTTCTTACAGTTATTAAAAAATTAATTTGAGAACTGAATAAATGAAATCAAGACATTACATTGATTCTGTAAGAATGTTTATTTTTCTAGTTATGAACAATATTAGATGTATACATAACAATAACTAACAATAGGACGCACTAATGCATTCGTGTAAATACACAAAATGTAACACTGAAATTTTTACTTCTATATTCACATTGCAGCGCGTTCAATTTATCAAACTTTCAACACTAGTTAATAACACTGTTATACTTCATTTTTGTATTACTTTCAGTGAATAATATTTGGAAACTAATGTCGTAAGCTCCATTACGATCACCACACGACTGCACGAGCTTAAGGCTTAAGGAGTCTTTCCAAGCCACTAATAATAATTGTCGCATTCATGTGAGCACCATTCATAAAATAAATAACAGTTTCAACCAATAACAAGCCTCATATCCACCACATGATTGGCAGCTCCTAAAAATTCGTATACGAAATCTGTTGGCACGAACTCCAAAATCAGTGCCCTGGGAAAACACCTTTAAAAATCATTTCCTTCATCTTTGCCATAAGCTTGCGCACGTTTTAAATTACCGTGAAAATTCAATAACGTGTACCAACAACACAGGGTATCAGGCGTCCCGGCGCCAAGCGTCCTGCCAGTAACAAAACGTCAATTATAACTCCAAAAATGCTCCCAGAACTCATTGGAAGATGACAAGAAATATGAATTCAGAAACTGGACCGTTGTAATTAAAAATCAGGTACTTTGGAAATTCATGAAAACTCAAAACGAACGTCCGCCTGGAGAACATAAAAAAAAAAATTTTCTCTTAAGAATTTCTTATAACTATGAGATAATATAAAAACGGTAAGTCTTATGAGTGATGTTACTTCTCCATTAAATAATTAAGTAATTCAATTATCTCTTATTAGTATCTTGCTTATCGAATTCCTACAACGGTATGTTAAATTTCTTGGTACCAAAAGATGCGAGGCCAAATAGTGACATCAGCAAATGGTGTACCAATTAAAAATCACATGTGACGTTTATAAATAATCCAGTGATAAAGTTCAAAGAGATTATAAGCCTTCTAAAAAGCATCAATGAGTGACTCAAGCTTCCCGCTTGTGTAACTGTGATAACTGGGGTAGGATTTTCGGTTCCCTATACTCTTCGTGGGGGTGTGCGCATTCTCCGCGAATGGATCGATGCTGGAAATAGCTCAGTCCGGAGTACGAGGTGAGTCGCCTCAGTTTTCAGCAGAGCCTTCGGGGCTCTCCGGGAGTTTCTGAGTGAGAGACAGAGCAAGAGGAAGAAGAAGACGAAGTGGAAGAGGAAGAAGTAAAAGGGGACAAAGTGGAGTATCGGCACTGGCCTCGCGACAAGAGACACCGGGGTGTAGCTGGCTGAAGTGTAAATTTTCTCATAATCTTTTTCGTTTCGTTTCCTCGCGGTGCAGAAGTCCGCGGGAATGACGCGAAAAAAATGTGCACGGAATCAATGTGGCTGATGAGGCTAAAATTGTGAGTATTGACCAGTCGCCGTCATCCAGTAGCCCCTTAACATTTTCCGGCTTCGATTTCCTCTTCACGAGCACCAATTGCTAAGCAGCAATACCTTCCGAGCGTCGAGTAAAGACATTTTAGAAATTCTTATAAATCGTCCCAGCTATTTTTCTTTACGGAAATTACTTACAGACGCTCGTAAAAAAAAGATTATTCAGGCAACATGTCCGAGGGTGATATTCAATTAATATATAATTCAACTAACCCCAGATATTGATTTAATAAAAAAAGACCTTAGGTTCGTCATAGATTTTTGGGCGTACTGAAAATTCTAAACCGTGAACCGTTATATATTTCAATGGAAGATTTGTGAGATGTCCTAATCTCTATTTATAAGATTTTTCTATGGACTTGATAATAGGATAATTCTAATTTTAGATACATCCAATCAGTTAGTATCAGACTGTAATAAAATAAACTAGATACCATAATTCCCCTAGTTTCTTTATCAAATACTTGAGCAGCACTGGAAAATTCGGAATTTTTTTTTAAATGAAACTTCTTGTCTCTTAAATGTCAGATGTCAAACGCACGCGATTACCATTACTCTCATTTTGTCTTTAATTTTCTCTTTTTCTCTCTCTCCCTCTCTCTCTCTCTCTCTCTCTCTCCTGTCTTCCTTTCTCACAGGGACTCACCCCGTCACCAGTCACAACGTAATCGATAATCTGAAAACAGTACCCAGCAATCCTACGAAATAACGAACCCGCTTGACTTTAATAATGAATTTGCCAAACAAAATGTGACAACAAAATATGTACAATGCGACGCAGGTTGTCAAGACGAATAAAGTGCAATCCATCTATAAATCCTGAAATTATTGCATCAGCACGTACGTGAAAGCTTGTTGCATCTTGAACGTGTCAAACGGTTCATCGATTTCCGGTAAAAGCGGAAGTCAAGAGAAAGAACAATTTTCAATAAATAAATCAAATTAAAAATCTTTTTTAAGTATCGATTAAACTTTTATCCTGTACTACGACCCTACTTGTACATAAGATCCATATGTACGTAACCCTATGACCCAATGCTATATACATATATACTCTATATGCATAGGACCAGCTTCGAAAGAGTTAATCGTTTATAAAATCTGTTAATTGAGGTAATCGCGTATCACAGTTTGGCGCAAGGCACGAATTTCATTGTGTCTGCTTAACCCTTAACGATCACGCTTGGGTAGAGTTTCCATAAGGATTGCACGTTGGGCTGGGGTCCCTGTGACCCCAGACGACCGTTAAGGATTAAACATAATGATAAACATCGAGAATATTTTTTATCGTAGAAATTTATTCGGCCGTCACAGGGAATGTCGCTCGTCGCAAATATTTAATTAATATGCAAATCTGCACGTTGCGCGAATTTTTAAGCTTATTACTTACCTTGTCCCACTCGATATGTGGGATGTACGTTTTACGTACATAGTCACGTGTATATACATATATGTATACATGTTCTCTTGCATCGACCGGTCTCTTCTGGCAAAGATCCCACTGGGAGTGAATACCCAAGATAGCGATACTTTTAAATATAATCAGTATAGCATATGGACCATATGATTATCGTCTTAGGGAACCTTCGCATACGAGCATCTATAGTTAGTGTATACGAGGGATCTTAACTTGGTTGATTATTGAAATATATCTTTTTGGCTTATCGAGCAAAAATCCATTGACGGGATGCTGGAGAATGTTTTGGCGTGGCCCAAGTTCACCCGTGCAATATATATATTTTATATTCATCAGAAGCAATCGATAGAAAGAAAATGTAGGAAAGGTGTACGGTTTTGAGGTAGCTGCACTGCGACGTCCACTTCTGGTATAGAATGGGTTATACGTTACAGAAATAGAATTCTAGGGTATCGAATGTCTATGCCTATAGGGTACTTTGAAGTGCATGATGAATACCTGATGTCGGATGAACCTTTGTGGTACATTTGTATCGGAATATTATACGACGAATGGGTTATTGAAAATGATTTTTTTGAATGAAATAAAACGAATTTTTTCAGAGGCCTCCCCCACATCGCGGTAGCTCTTAGAGGATGCACAAGCTAGCCAAGGGCCTGAAGAAGAAGAAAAAGCAGAAGAAGGGCAAGAAAGGAGCGGAAGAGGACGAGTTCGATCCGGAGGAGTTAGAACGTTATAGAAGAGAACGGGCGGAGGCCCAACAGAAAGCCGCGGAGTCTGGTGATCCAGACGCCGCAGCTGGTGCCGGTTCCGACGAGTGGAAGAAGTTCGAGGCCTTGACGGCCGGGGTCGACTCGATCTTGAAGAAGACCCAGGGTGATCTAGATCGGATAAAGTCGACCTCCTTCTTCCAGCGTAAGGCGCCTTTGCAAGAGAAGAAATCAGAGGAGGCTGATGGGGCTGGTTCAAAGAAGGCTAAGAGGTGGGTAGGTTTTGACAAGGAAGGTAATCCTGTCGAGGAGGTACCGGAAGAAGGTGCTTGTGCCAATAAGAAAGCTGGAGAAGAGAAGTCTGTAATCAGTGAGGACGGCTTTGTCGACGTACCGGATGACGAGGATGAACATGAGGATTCAGCTGATGAAGACATCTTCGATACTACGTATGTCGATGTCCTGCAAAATATTGATGTACAGTTAGCTTATATACCGGAAAGTCCTACCGAGGTAGAAACCGGAGACGACCCCTTCGATACTACCAGTGCTGATAAGGTTCTTAAGACTGTCGATAAGAAGGGCAATAAGTTGGTGAGTCTTGGGAATGCTGTTGAGGTCCTGTCTGGGAGGATCGATCACGTGAGCAGTTGTAAAATTAGTAGACCTCGTAAGGCACAAAATCAAGATTTATTGTTAGGGGACTTTGATGAGGCTCAACAACAGGAAGTGACTGTTGCCAATGTGAGTGCTGAGCCTGTTAAGATTGAGAAGACTTTATTGGATGATGATTGTGATTTACCGGACATTCCCATTGATTTGACCAAGTTACCACCTGTTGTACCAAGACCCGTTACTCCTGAGGTCAACGGCAGCAAGCCTGATAACGGACCTTTGGATATATCCGAGTTTGAGGCTCTTAAGGAAAAGACTATTCTGGAAGAGATTCCAGACTTGGACGATGCTGAGTTTGACCTGAACGCAACTTCCGGAGAACCAATCTGTATCGAAGAGGCAGAAGATCCGTTTGGTTCTAAGGAACAGGAAGTTGGTGATTTTCAGATTGATATAATCGAAGCTAGTTTCGAGGCAGCTACTTTCGTCAACGAGGAGGATCCGTTTGATACTACGTTCGCTGATAATATCCTACCAGGAAAGACTGAACTCAAGTTCATTGAAAAAGAGTTGGAAGAACTTCCTGTCGCTGAGGTTTCTATTTCTTTAACTGATCCTGCAGGACTCATCAGGGACTACGAAACTGGTCTTGTAACATCCGTTAATGAGAAAGACCAAGAAAATTCTGGGTCAGGACTGAACTCTGCCAAGAAAGATCTACTGGGAGGATCAGTGACTGATCTTAGTCAGTTAACAGATCTACCAATCGCTCCTGTTGAAGAGATCATCTACGTTGATCCTTTTGACACTTCCGCTGTACAAGAACTTCCACCTGGGAAAACTGAGCTCAAGTTCCTTGAGAAACAATTTTTAGGACAGGAGGAGACTGTCCAGGATACACTTTCTGACGACGACTTTGATCCCAGGAAGGACGAGGCTCCGGCACCAGTTAAATCTGCTCCACCACCAAGGCCTCAATCACCCAGCACTGTATCTAAGCCAAGTTTCCAGGTCAAATTCGACGTCGAGGAGAATAAAGACGGTGTTGAAGAACTTGGGGAATCTTTAGAAAGAAAGTCATCCAGACCGGAAGTTCTTGGTCTGGGACCAACCAAGATCGTAGCTTTCGATCTACCGACACCATCTCAACGGCCGGATTTATTGAAAACATCCGAGGAGGAGAAAGCTATTCCATCAAAACCTTTGACTCCTTATTACTCACAGAAATCTCTGGAAGAGACTCTACCGGAAGCGGAAATCGAGGAAGCTGACATTGATCCATTCGACACGAGTTTCGTGTCAAAGGTTGCACCTGGTAAAACGGAACTGAAACTCATTGAATCGGAACTGCTAAAACAGGAACAGCAACTGTCTCACAGTTTGAGTGATCACGATTTCAATCCAAGAGCGGAAGTTGATCAAGGTCGAAGATTTTCTGATTTCTCAGCAATCTCCACGAGGCCGAAGAGTTTGAAAATCGTCGGACTCCCAACTTCTCTAACGGAAGAAAACGATCAGCAAACAGTTGTAGAGTCAAATAAGAAACTTGAAGCCAAAAGACAGGAGAGTCTCTTAGATGCTGAATTTGAAGTAGATGCCAAGCCACTGACACCGAGGATTGAATCGAGATTAGAAGAAGAAGACCAGGAAATATCTTACGCCGATCCCTTCGACACGTCCATTGCTACCAACATTCTTCCCGGAAAAGCTGAGCTTAAATTACTCGAGAACGAGCTTAGCCAAATTCCGGCACAGGTACCCGTCAAACCTGTAATTCTTTCTGGCAACGTTATCGAGGAAGAAGACGACTTTGATCCCAGAGCTGAAGAAAATAAAGTATCTACAGATTTTCTTAGCTTGGAGGATCAAGACTCTGGTGCTAAAGTACTGACGCCGTTACAGAATAAAGAATTTCTCGTGGAAGAGGACATCGATCCTTTTGACACCAGCTTCGCTGCTATAGGACCAGGAAAAACAGAATTAAAATTATTGGAGTCTGAATTGATATAGCATTAGCGTCAGTTTCCTAAACTGTCACACATAGTTCAATATATCTAAATTTTATCTGAAAGTACAATAATCTCTTTCAAAATGGATTCCAAAGGTGGAAATCCATTTTTAATGGATGACTATGCTGCTGATCCCAATACGGCCGGACAGCAGGCATCCAATCCATTCCTTCAAGACTTTGGCGAATCGACACAACCAGCTGGAGATAATCCGTTCCTAAATTTCTCAGCAGATCAGTCCTACCAACCAAGTATGACAGTGGACTCAACAAATCCCTTCGCCTCCTTCGGTGTTGAAACTACTGTCCAGGATGCTGAATACGCTGTGGGAGCAACAGCATCATCAATATTTACAACAGCCAGTCAGGACGCCGATGAATTTGCCAGTCAAGAGGCTAATATCTTCAACCAGGTAGAGCAAACCAGTTCAGGGGACCTTTTTGGTACCGAAGAGGTCCAGGAGCAACCTGAATCACCAGTAGCAACATTCGTTCAATCGGTGGAGTCAAGAAAACAATCAATTCCTGCTAAAAATGGAAAACCACCTCCATCAAGACCACCGCCTCCTAGACCTCAGCCACCACCTCCGCCTAAGAACACGAAGGACTTAATACTGTCAGTGACCGGTGCGATGGACGCGACGTCGAACCACCTGCTTGACCGTCTCCAGGCGACGAGGACGCCGAGTCCGACGCTGATGCACTCGCCGTCGCCGACGCCGGAGCACAGTTTCGCGGACCTGCTCGACGTCGACAGCAACGTCCCGGATTTGATGTCCGATGACGGTCGTGTCACCGAGACATCAAAGACCCAGAACATCTTAGACCTGTTTGACGCGCCAAATGCAGAAACTTCTTCTGGAGGAGACATGATCTTCTCAGCGCCAAAGGCTGACACAACCTTGTTCTCAAGTACGGAAACGTCTTTCTCTACGGGCGTCACTCAGGTTACTTCGAAGATCCAGGATAATCCTTTCGCCAATATCGAAGAAGATGCTGCATTAGATAAACCTGATAATATCTCAAATGTCATTCCTGAAGACAAAAGATCGTCGATTGGATCCATTACATCATTTTCTGCAGACCCCCCATTTTCAAGTGCTGATAACTCGCAAGTTGTTACGGGAGATTTCACTACGTCCAGAGCTTCATTTTCTGAACCAGCTTATCCTGAAGAAGGTGCAGCTACTACTTCCGTACAGCCAACCACGGCGAGTGAAACAGCCGCTACGATATTCTCTACGTCCAGTTTAGCTGATCCTCTGCAGAATTCAGCTGCTTCCAATTTCTTCTCAGTTGCTGATACCTCCTCAACACCGTTTGGAGACGTCCAGACGTCTAACGCTGATTTTTCTACGGCGGAGACTTCATCGTTCTTGAATGCCGAACCTTTGTTCTCTACAACATCTTCAGAGGTAACAGAGGCTACCCAGGTGCCTTTTACTGCACCGCCAACCAATGTCTTCGCGTCGGATCTTCTTGGAGACTTTCCTGAGAGCTCCAAGGATGCTAGTCTCATATCCACTAGTCCTACACCTGGTGCAGAATTTCCTGGTGAAGTTACTTATACCTCTGAGACCCTGGATGAGTTTGCGGCGACCACTAAGGCCATTGAATCAACTGGAGATGCTTTTGATGCATTCGCATCCAAGTTTGACAAGGCCGCTGAACCTGAGCCAAGTAACGATCCGTTCTTTGATGCTTTTGGAAGTGGCCAAACTGCTATGGATACTTCCAGCGATGGTAATTAAAAATTAATCAAGTGTATATAGAATTTTTTTGTTCTATATAGTTATATAATTTTATTTTTCTTTCTGTTACATCAGTTTGGGGCGATTCCTCGGTAGCTGGATCTGAGACTACTACTGGCTTTGGGGAAAACGAAGGCTTTGATTCATTTTTGAGTATGACAGCACCACCTCAAGAAGCAAGAATGCAAAGAAATGAATCTGTTGATTCAGACGAGGCACCAGACTTCAGTATATTCATTAAGTAAGTTAATCCAGTATATATAAATATGTTAAGACTTTGTTTCATTTCAATCTATATGATTTTAGACCCAAGGAGGGAGCAGATCAGATTTCATCTGCAGAAGGTGGTCCAGTGCCAGTCTTAGCACCACCGCCAAAAAGTCCACAAAATCTTGCCTACACAGACACTTCCCCACGTTTCAATCCCTTCGACAAATCTGGCGGAATCGCTCAGGATGCAGTGTTACCAACAGAAGTGGCTCAACCGGCCGAATTGACAAGAACCGATTCTCAGGTAAGTTCAAAGGGATGACAACACGAGTATGCATGAAGCTAAATAACTATAATTTACGTAATAGAGGATTTTTGTATCCTTCGACTCCTTCAGGAAACACCCCCGACGCCACTTTTCGACGAGGACGTCAGTCAACCCCTGGAAGACTTCCCACGTGTCACTTATACAGGGGACGGCTGGGAGATGCAGTTACGTCAACCAAACAAAAAGAAGATTACGGGACAGCGTTTTTGGAAAAAAGTTTTTGTCAAGATAGTTTACCAGGGAGACAATCCTGTCCTACAACTTTTCAATAGCAAAGACGATAAGGATCCTTTCCAAGAGTTACCATTATTAGCATGTTACTCAGTCTCGGATATCGGCGCCCAGCAATTCGATCAATACGGAAAGATCTTTACGGTGAAGTTGCAGTACATCTTCTATAAGGAACGACCTGGGGTCAGACCAGGTCAGGTGACCAAGGCCGAACGGCTTACAAACAAATTGAGCCAGTTTGCAGCCTACGCTATTCAAGGAGATTATCAGGGTGTCAAAGAGTTTGGTAGCGACCTGAAGAAGCTAGGTCTTCCTGTTGAACATGCACCTCAGGTCAGTGATATTGTTTTATCGACTTCATTAATTTATGAAGATCATTAAATAATTGACACATTGTCTTTTACAGATCTCCCAGCTATTTAAATTAGGATCCCAGTGTTACGAGGATATGAAGCAATTCTCTAATGCAATCGAGGAGGCCCTTTTCAGGCTACCAGCTCATAGAGATCGTGCATTGACTTATAAAATGGAGGAGGTTCAAATAACCGTGGTGGACGAATTGTACGTCGAGCAAAACGAAGAGGGACACGTGGATAAGCAGATAGCAAGAGTTAGGCTTTTCTTCTTAGGATTTCTTACGGGTATTTCTTTTAAATATGCAAATAATTATCAATTATTTTATCCTGAATTAATTTATAAACCTATCTAGGTATGCCGGATGTGGAGCTGGGTATCAATGACATGTTGAGACAAGGTAAAGAAGTCGTAGGGAGACATGACATAATTCCAGTAGTCACCGAAGAATGGATACGCCTGGAGAATGTCGAATTTCATTCCTGCGTTCAGCAGGACGAGTATGAAAAATCCAGAATTATAAAGTACGTTATAATTTAATCTATCATTATCTCTAGCATCTATTATTGATTGATGCCCAGAGACGAAGGTGCATGGCAATAACATTAACTTTCTTGAAAGTGCATTCTCATAAAGAGTGATTATATTTCCCATTAACAGTAACATAAAAATTTTTGCTAATAACTTTAAAGGTTTAAACCTCCCGATGCATGTTACATCGAATTAATGAGATTCAGAGTAAGGCCTCCGAAGAACAGAGAGCTACCTCTACAATTGAAAGCCGTAATGTGCGTTACAGGTAACAAGGTAAGATTAAAAGGCGCATGAATATTGGCAAGCGACATCAAAATTATTTCCAATTATAAAAGAAGCCAATAACACCAAAACAATTAATTGAAATATTAGGTCGAGTTGCGAGCGGACATTCTAGTGCCTGGATTCGCATCAAGAAAGTTGGGCCAGGTACCGTGTGAGGATGTGATGGTGCGATTTCCAATACCAGAATGCTGGATCTATCTCTTCAGAGTAGAAAAGCATTTCCGGTATGGTTCAGTTAAATCAGCGCACAGAAGAACCGGAAAGATCAAGGGTATAGAAAGATTCCTAGGGGCAGTTGACACTTTAGAGCCCCAGCTAATGGAGGTAACGTCCGGTCAAGCAAAATATGAACACCAACACCGTGCCATAGTCTGGAGGATGCCAAGACTACCAAAAGAAGGTCAAGGTGGGTTTACAAAAGTTTTAAAGGCGAAAAGAAATCCTACTTATTTTAAAGTCCCCCCTATTCACCTGTAAAACTTATCTTCCAGGTGCCTACACGACGCATCAGCTAGTTTGTCGGATGGCTCTGACGTCCTACGATCAAATACCAGAGAAACTGGCTGAGTACTGTTACGTCGAGTTCACAATGCCAGCGACCCAAGTATCACACACAACGGCGAGGAGTGTCAGTCTTCAAAACAGCGACAGCGACAATCCTCCAGAGAAATACGTTCGCAACTTATCCCGTCATGAGTACAGGTAATATGAATGCTCGTGACAATCATCAGAATAGGTTCACTGTCTAATCGCCTGTCATTAAATATCCAATCAATATTCTTAATGTGACTCATTCAGGGTCGGTATACAACATACACAAGGCGAGGGACCAGGAGCCTACGTCGCGGCTACGATAACCAAAACGATTCCGGAAGCCACGCCGGAGACGCACGAGGACACCCAAGAAACGGCTGCCGACTCTGATTCTGATTATTCAGAATAAATTGTACGACGATTCCAACGTGAGACCCGCTAGTCCCGCTGACTATATATATATATATATAACTTAGGATTTAGTATATACGCAGTTAAAGTGTTACGTAAGTGATTGATATGTCGTATTGCTTACCACTTCTAGTCGCTTGAAATGGTTAAAGTCACGTGTCGTGTCGTCATAGCGATATCCTTCGTCAGGAATCGAGAAGCATCTTGATTGCTTGGGCAAAAGATACAAACGGCTGGAGGAATAGATTTAAAGTAGACGAGAATGACAAAATTGAAAGTGAAGAATATTATTTCAAATACGTACACGTGGACTGCATAAAAGATCTCTAGTCGCGTTAGCTTAATTAATAGTAGTGACAGAGAAAATTAATTTCTAAGGAAGGACAATACCACTTTTCATTTTTATTTATTCTAACCATATCGTAGGAAATTAGACCCAACGGTCCGGACGTCTCGCGGAACTCATTGCAAAGTTTCAAAGACTGACAAAACGCCATCTTTAAAAAGACGGGGCAAAAATATGGCACGGAATTCCCAATCGTACTAGGTGGATGCGATAGTTTGTTTAAATTTTTGGCATGGCTCAGCGACTCTAGAAAGTAGAACAGCAACAGGTATTACTTCATTGTACTCGTTTGTGGCTATGAATATTATTGTTATTATTACTATTAAAAATCAATTAATCGAGTCAACAAATCCATTATTAATCTTAACTGCAGTTATTCGTATATAATTTTATAATAGATTAGACTTGTCACTATTATTATTTATTTCCAAGCACTTGCATATCTTATTGTTTCAAGCTGAAGATAATCTATACGATGTTATCTAGTCATTTTAGAAAGATAGAGCATTGGGTGTATATTTAATAGGGAGATTAATAACTTAATTAGGAATAAAATAGGTATCGACAATTCACTTAAGGAAACAAGAATAGGAAGGAAAAAAAATTGAAACAAATTGTGTGCATAATGTTAACGAGAAAGATTTATTATTAGCTATAATAGGTACAGTATCGTTAAGTCTACCAGTGGCCTCTGGCCAATACATATATATATATATTAAATAATTATGTATATAAGTATACGAGTTACTCTTGAGACACTCGTTAGTCTTTAAGCGATAGACTTTAAGTTTCAGTTTTATTTTTTCTTTTTTTTGGCAACTAGTCTTGCCACGTTACAAGGACCGATTGAGAGTTGAACAGCTAAACCAAATAGTAAGTTTAAGGATCGACGCATGGCGTAATAGTTATACGGGACGCTAGTACCTGTCGCGTATAATAACAAGAGGTATATTACCCACGCGCGTATATATATATATTTATATATATATATATATATATATAATTAGGTACTTACTATAGCAATATACAGAATTACTATTAATCATCTAGTCATAAGGAAGACTTAGAAAGTAAGTTTCCTTTAATTATTTTTTTTGTTTTTCGTTGGCACGTTCTCGTCCTGCAAAGGATCCAAAGAGTACAGTCTAGTCACTGGCGATTAAGGAGATAATATATTATAGGATATATGATAATGTCATCGTTAGTCGTAACGTTATGTTTTATCATTATTTGAAGGGAAAAAAAAATTTAGAATAGCAACGTAAGCCGAGTCACGGTGCGATCTGTGACGTTGGACCCCGAAGTGTACGCAAAAAAAGAATCATTATAGGATATACATATGTTGTTGTTGTTATTAGTAATAATATTATTATTATTGACGAGTAAATTCATTAGGCTTATATTGTACGTAACGTCGTATAACGTTGTTGGGTCTATATTTTCCGTGCAGAGATAATTATTTTCTCTTCAGTCCTTTGCCCGCGAATCTATCGAAACGGTTGGTTTATTTGTAATGTATATTTTTTTTTATCTTGCGATTAGACGGAATTCTTGATCAGATTTTGGTCTCTTTGAAATTTTAGGGGGGGGTCAGTCTTTGAAACTATGGGGTCACGATGTGACCGGATCTTACGGGACTAACGAAAGACAGGGGAAGTGTGTTCTCATTTACGTTTGAAACGTTTAACGAAATTTGGTCGAAGTTTCTCGAAACTTTAACCGATGAGTAAAGTTTCCAGCTCGTGATCTCAACATATATTCGCATGTGTGAAAAATAAAGGAAAAATAAGAGCGTCGTGCATTTAAGGATAATATGAATATGTGTATTGTATAGGTTAGAATGTAGTTGGTAAAGATAATGAAAACGGGACAGAAAAGAGAAAGAAACCTTAGAGCGCGGGAGAGTTTTTCCTCTTTTGGCGATTGAGATAAAAAGAGAACGGAAAATAAGAAGCGTTAAAAAAATAGAGCTAAATTGTCGACAGTGTCTTTAAATAGGTTATGTTCTACTTATGTTTTGCATTCGCCGTTCACGTCTTTTCTTCATTGACACAACTCGTTGCAGCTTATTTTTTTCACTGGTTATCTTATTGGCAGTACCATTCGTTGAGTCTCACCAAATCATTTTGATGTTTTTTTTTTTTTTAAAGAAATCATTGATTTTCTCGGAATACGTCGATTTCACAAAACGAATAACAGATATATTCGCTCGTGCGCGATTCTGAACGGTGATTGGTCAAGTATAAAGATTAAAAAATTGTAGATAAGATAGAAAAGTAGATAACGAGTATATCATTGATTTAGTCTTAGTCAAAGAAAAATAATGGTTGACAAAGATAACCTAGATAATTAGGCGTTCTCGAATGCGAAGAAGTAGATAACTAAAAGATTCAAAAATAATGGCGGGAACTGCCATCACTCGCTCGATATCTTATCGAATCGTCTCGGTCGAGCTGTCGTTCCTAGTCCACAAAAATGATTAAGAATTTATTCAGAACACACAATGGAATCGCATATAATTTTTCCAGCACTATATTCATGTTCAAAGTACATATGCCTGTAGAGGACTCGAATGAAAACTGAAGAAAATGGGAAAAAAGATGACAAATAACAATTTTCATCCATCCAATGTAAATTGAAATCCAAAAATTGAATTTTTGTTTTCGAAAGAAAAAAAAATGTCTTTCTCTTCAACCGATTGACGACACAAGAGTTTTAGTTCACGCAAAATGAGACACGCTCGTGATTGGTCTTAAAGAGGTGGAATAAAGGAAACACACTATGTAGAGATAAATGATGAAAAAGGAGATAAAAGAGATAAAAATTTTATGGCGTCGTGCGCGTGGGAAAGGTAACTTTCCTATCAGCACGATTTCAACGGTGGGGTTTGAGAAATGTTACCGTAGGTCAGTAGCTTTCTGTGTGAATGTCCTTAAAAAAAAATATGACAAGCTCGTGTAATTTAGCCCGTTGCACCTGTAATAATTGCATACGCGTATGCATCATATACATATAATGTATAACAGTAACGCATAGATAATAATAATAATTTATTTATTAACAATCAGTTGCTCGTTCGTATCGATTCGGCCGGCGTGAAAAACGCAATGGCCGATTCAAAAAAGATCGTGAGACCATTCCAAGATGAAGAAAGACAGATGAAGGAAGCTGTATCTTTAATCTGTACCTTATATGCATATTATATATACATATATAAAATATATATATATATATGTATAATGCATCGCTCCATATTATGAATGTACGATTTAATTAGTAATCTATTATCTATAAAGACACGGTGTAATGTAAACGAGCCAAGCAAAAGAAAATGAAACTATACCAGCATGTATAAAACTTTTTCGCGAAAATAAGAAAGGATGAACGAATAAGTAACACTCTTAGCTAACAGAACCATCAATAAATTCTATGTATCGATAAATAATATAAAATTGTTTAAGCGATTAACGAGAAGGAATCGATCAATAATTGACTCGACCAAAGATCCAGTTTTCATTAAGTTTCTCATACTTTATTAGAAATTTCATCAAGAATTGGGAATTTATCAAATCCTCCAGTGTGAAAGGATATGCGGAGTGGAAAAATAAAAAGAAGATCAACGACGGTTAACATGGCAACGGAGATGCTGGATATTATTCCATCATTTTGTGGCTATGTGTCAGACTGCTAAATTTTGTAGTAATAATATTTTTACCCCGGCTAAATTAACCCTGTCAGTTGTAACCGTTGTACGTGGATTAATCTAAGAAATCACTAAGAAGAAATTCCAGGATCCTGTGAATCTTCTCTTCGTGAACCTTGTCAGGCCAGAATTTTCCGTGAGTAAAAGAAAAACGTCGGACAATGCGTGAAACTGTAACAAGTGTCAATGATTCATCTTTAAATTGCTGAAAAAGAAAGTTTAGTAATATTGTAACCCATAAATATCTCCAATACCAATTCCAGTGAAGGAATTACGGAAAAGTCGAACCGTCGTTCAAGGTATTACGGAACGATTAAAGAAATACGGAATTAACGAGCAGACATGTTATCCTTAGTTTTCTACATAAAAGCAAATATTAAGACTGCGTTAAACAGGCAACTCCTACTTGATCAGACTCGTTAAATGCTTATAAAGTGTAGATAACCTCTTTTGATGTACAATATTAATGGAGTAAAAGTAGTTACGAGACTTTCCTGGAACTAGGCAGAAAAACTTTCAATAGAATATTTAAGTGCTTTTTATTTTCTTTATAAAGATTCCGCCATTACAGACTGTGGTGTACATACGTGCGTTGCGTGTATATATGTATGTATATAGTAGCAGTTTCATTACGTCGTAGAAAGACGCTCACGGAAACGAATAATTGCACAACATATAGTAAAAGAAATCAAGATATCGTGTCTCTGTGAACATGTGAGGCTATCGTGTTATCGACGTGACGTTGGTAGGCAAAGCGTCGGCGCTGTTCGGTCGATAACAAACGTAAAAGCAGCCGAATGGCTGCGAACGTCAACGACGCCGCCGCCGTAGCCTCCACGATCAGGTTTCTTGCGTTTCCTGTCCCTCTCTATCCTCTGTGGCTCAGCTGTTTCTGTTTACTGAACAAAGGAGTCAGTTCTACGGTGGACGGCGACGAGAACGTTCGCACGATCGTTTTCAGTCTCGGCAGGGCCGTGAGGCCGATTTTTTTTTCGATTTAGATAAACTCCAAGTCGTTAACGCACGTTCGTGACGCGTCTCGTGTTTGCACTGTTTTGTTTGCATCTGTTTGCATCACTGGGTACGTGGTCAGGACTGTGCGCTGATAAACTGCATTATCAAGCGGATCTTTTCTGCTGTCGTTGTTCTTGAAAGACAAAACCGGAGAGCAAGAATTGCGCCGTTGGAAAGACGACAGTAAGTAGAACTGGGACAATGGTCAGTTTAGGAGTCCCTTGGTACAATATAGCATAAGCTGGGGGGTCCCTGACCTGATTTTCTTATTATAAATGTAACCATGTTGTTTCCCTGCACTGGATTTCTAGCTGTTGAATAGATGGGATTCTGTTGTTCTTAACTCTGCCTGCTATGTTTGCGTTACCTTTTTTTTTTAACTGTAAAACATAGGGAATACAACCTTCTACATGCTGGCAATAAGCCCTCATTCGAATTCTTGATGACTTTTATTACTGCAATTATCATTTGCTCTCTTAACAGTCGTTTATCGTATGACGCGACATGAAATTACCTCTGGACTTTTGTGTTGGCATCGTGCGATTGCTTTTACCTTGCTGACACGCATTTCCGCCTCTATGGAATTTACATTCCTAGTAGTTAGAAATCGTTGAGGCTGCACGAGAGTCATTTCGAAGGGCGTCCAGGACGCTGACCCATGATTGATGAACCTTTCTAGGCCCAGAGAAGGTTAGAAAAACCCAATATACATTTAAAGTACGTTACGACATTACATAGAAACATTGAGTCGTTTACATGAATGTATTCAACGTCAATTTTTAATATGAAATTGTTTTATTGATCGGAATTTACATTTTTTTTTAATCGATGAGTATCTGGCACCATGAGAAGACGGCAAAGGACGATCTTGTAAAAGGAACCTGCGTTTCTATTGTAAATATTTATGGAAAAATACGGAACCCCGGAGTGCTTATAATGCTCATCGAGATGTTACTAAGTGGCATTGTTAATTCGAAAGGGAATGAGGCAAAGACACGAGAGAGAGAGAGAGAGAGAGAGAGAGAGAAAGACGGTCAGAAATAATCGAGCGCAACATGGTGGAACTGGTATTTACATTATCGTCGCTCTCTTCTTGCACATCGATAATCCTACCAAAGACTATACGGTGCAAGACGCGTAAAACGTGCAAAACGAACAAAGAGCATGATGCTCGAGCAGAGAGAGTAAGCTGCAACCTTGGCCAGGGAGTAAAGCCACACTGAGAACACATAGTGCGCAGTTGAGAAGCGTTACACCTAAACTTCAATCCATTATATGAGAGTACCGTGACTGTTAATTCTTTATTAATTTTTTTGCCACTAATTTCCATAACTAACACACTAACACTGTCAGATAAAAGGATCCCTGTGGGTGTGCATGAACGTTTACAAATATATATATACTTTTGTTAAACAATTTTCAGCCACCTGTTTACAATGGAAAATTATGCAGACATATTCTTCGTGGTTTGACGCAATTTTCGTCGTCGTTGAGAAAAATATTTATCTGCGACGTTCCAAATCCACATCGAGAGCTCCAGTCATTTCTACTCATCCTTTTCACGAATCCTGCGACGTCTTCTGGACGTCGAGTACTGTCAAAGATCATTGCTTCCTCTTTGATTCCTAATCAATTCTAGGGATCATGATCTCTTGTAAACACGGCTTAAATACGATCCTCCGAGTGACCCAGTGCGCGAATGTTTCTGTCTGACATTTCGTAAGAGAACCTACTGCCGTATATTTAGCAATGTGGCACAACACGTTCGTTCGAATAGCGTGAATTAGTTTAAAGCTATAAGGCTTCCTTCACACTGTCGATCGTGTTGCAGGCGTGCTATAATTCCTTTGTAAGAAAGTCCTACGTACTGTGTACGTTTTTGACGCGATTAAGATTTGAGATAAACAGAAAAAAAAAATACGACTCCCGCACAAGTCTTGTCTTATCGATCCACGATTATATCCAATAACTGGAGAATCATCGATAAGGGTGGTGAGCTAGTTCTGGACTAGAAATCTTTTTGTATTTTTTTTTTGCCAACGACTTTGTTCTGTCGTATAAATGTCGATAACACACAAGTACAATTTTCTTTCTTAGAGTTTTGGGGCCGACGGAAGTGCCGTCGCGACGCGTCTTCCTCGCTATAGAAGATTGCTGATATCCATGAAAACATTTGAAGCTCACCGGAAATGACATACATCCATTCCAATTCTAACGACGCACTCGTGACGCTACGTTAAGTATCTGCATTTGTCCAATAGACTTTGAGCATAGGAATTTTCAAAGACACAAGACAAGTATTCATTGAAGCGACATAAGCGAATTTAACGTACCTGGTACGTAGTCACTGATCGATGAACTCGATGGTCGAATTGCATTATTAAAACCGGAACAAGAAGCTCTTTGGGTGAATTCTCAAGTTTCATTAGAATTCTAACTAGCGTCCAATTACCGTAGTCTCGTATACTTGTCCAGATTGTAAGAGTACTTGGGTACAGATAACCTGACTGAAGATCAAGATTTCTATCACCATGAAGATTGACCTTACTGATAATATATTTGTTAGATTTCTACTGTACTGTGTATTGCTTTTTTTTCTACATGGAGAATAAGGAAACTAGCATGAAAATTTTCTCGACGCCCGTTATATTAATCCGTCCAGGTACCGAGCTTCTGTCACGACTTCTAATATCCTCATAGTCGAGGGAGTCAGACAGCTACGACGGCAAGAGCTTAGAGAAAGTTAATTTCGCATGGCCGTTGAACCGATTGCGATTACGTAGGTGAGCAGAGAGTAACACTGACAGTTACCAGACCTCAGCACGTTGCAACAGAAAGATACGAGAGTGTCTAGCATTATAACGTTGCCGAGCCTGTTGGTTATAAACGCAACGAATGCTCAGGAACGATTCGAGAAGTTTCATGGTTCCTGAAGATACTTTCGCTTATGGATATTATATTTTCATCGATACCAAAATCACGAGTATTTTTAATTATTAACTTTTATCGATTGACAGCTAAATAAAGTAGAAGTAACTGGAACAGAAGTCAACTCGTACCGGAAATAACCAGATTGGCTCTTTCAAGATGGATGCGAGTCTGACGTCGAGTACTAGTAACTAGTGGTAGCTGTACGTTAGTAACTAATGACTGTACTTGCACAATGATTGCACTATGGTATATAGGCACAGTACATACTCCATGGAACCACTGTGTAGGTCCTACAGTCTTTGATGATACTGAGTCAAGGCTTTTCCCTGAGGAAAATAATAAAACAAAAATACTTAGGCATATGGCGCAACGTTCAAAGCGTGTTAAACGGGGTATTCCGAGCTCTGGCGTATTTCCAAAACGTGCGGTTAGGTCGTTATTCTTTTTCTTCACGGTCTTAGTCCAATCGTTCACGTAACACAGACGTTTTGCGAGAATTCTTGTTTTGTCGTCTTTGAGAGAAAATTGAATTGTCTTCAGTTCCATCCTCTGATGGTTTTCCGTTTGTACCTACCTCCGGAAGAGAGGCTAGTTTAAACGTCGCGAAAGATATTTCTTGCGTGGGTGAACAGCAACGCCATTCCCCGATGCGTCGTGTAAACCTGGACCGGTTCGCAGCTGCGGCGCAAAAAGACAATGGTTGACCTTAGCGTATATGGTCAGACCAGATTCTATATTTCTTAGTAAGTCTTGGGAGTCGTGGTTGATTTTTTGAGATGATTCCGCGAACAAGTTTTGAACTGGAAGTAGCGTGAAGTTAGCAGGTACTGTGGTAGTAGATTAATATTATTCGTAGAAAAAGAAGCAGATCGTATAACTGAATTGGTTGTGAATTTGAATTTGAATTTTTTCCCGCGTCACAACGTGATCAACTGTCAGTTTAACAGACGTTATTGTCTAGTTGTTTGTTTGGTATGTGCTATATATATATTTTTCTTTTCTTTTTCAGAATGATCTAAAGATGCCATCCTTACTGGAAGCCCTGGAGCTGAAGTATGGAAGCTCAACGACAGAATGCTCGTTGACCGACGAAGAAACGGCACTCTCGGTGAGCATCTTCATCCCGAAGAAATCACCACGTCATACCGTACCAGCCCTTCTGGTCCTGCAGGATTGCGACATAGAGTCGGCTGGCAATGACGATGAGAAGCTCAAGGATAAGTGCAAGAACGTGGAGGAACTCGATCTCGCCCAGAATAAGCTTTCTCAGTGGAACGAGGTCTTTGGGATTTTGCAGTATATGCCGAAGATCAAGTTCGTTAATTTGAGCTTCAACAGCCTCACGGAAATACTAGAGGTCAAACATGGCAGCTATGATCTACTGAGGAACTTGGTACTCAATGGTACACGTGTCTCATGGTCTACGGTACAAGGTCTTATTAGACTCTTGCAGAATCTTGAGGAACTTCATCTGTCTTTAAATGAGTACAAGACTGTTGATCTTGAGTATCAGAAGGAAGAGAACAGGAATGCATCCATTAAGAAATTACACTTCACGGGTAATCCTATTGAGATCTGGAATGAAATATCAAAATTGGGATACGTATTTCCAAATCTTGAGAGTCTGGTACTTGCTGAATGTCCTATAAGGTCTTTAGCACTTGAAGAGAATCGCAATGTAGCAAGTAATGGCGTCAGTAGCGTTAATGGGGAAGAGAAGCCAGTTTTAAAGTCTGAAGATAATGAGAATATGAATCTGCCAGAACCTGAGTCCTCGGAGAAGTGTCCTGAGAATAGGATATTCTCAGAGGAGGTGGCTTACAACAGGACTGAATCTGAATGCGAATCAAGCAGTACGAAAATTAGATCTCCTCATGATCCTTTCAGAATGCTACGCTTTCTTAATGTCAATGGAACTTTGCTGTCAACTTGGGACGATGTTGAGAGATTAGCTAGATTTCCTGCACTGAAGTCACTCAGGATGCAAGGATGTCCTCTATTCGAGGTGAGAGATTTGAGGTCATCGCCTTTGCTGTAATTAGTTCAGAGTTAATTAAAGTAGCGAATAAAGAAAAACCCAGTAATTTATTTCCTTATTGGATGTACGATACTTTCATTTTGCTTCTTTTAGAAATATCCATTCTTTATGCTTAAATTATTTCCTGCAACTAATACAATTGGCAATCTTGTTTTGGGTATTTGTATAAAAGACATTCTTGCTTCAAAATTTACTTGTTATTTGTTATGGTCTTTTTTAGATCTTGATACGCTAAATGAGAGTTGTTGTCTTACGTAATTTCGAGCAATTAAAGTGATCCGTGACTGATGATTAATTGTTTCTGCTACTTACAGAGTCCCAGCGAATACACGGAACACGAGAGGCGGCAGCTTCTGATAGCCAGGCTACCGAACGTCGAGACTCTCAATGGCGGTGGTGTTATTTCATCTCAAGAACGAGAAGATGCTGAGAGAGCCTTCATTAGATATTACATGGATAAACCGGAAGCGGATAGGCCGGAAAGGTGATTCTTGAGATTCGAATTCTGGTTCGTTCTCTGCGACTTGGAGAATTGATATGAAATGCTAAATATTTTTTTTTTATTCCAAATACTCATTTTCATTTTACTACTTTTATAGGTATGCTGAGCTCGTTGGAATTCACGGGAAATTGGATCCCTTGGTCCACGTTGATCTGACGCCCGAGAAGAGAGTCAAAGTAACGTTTACTTACGGAGATCTTGTCGAGGTAATATTTCGAAAACTTGTAAAGTAAAATTTTTAATTTACTTAAAAGCTGAAGGATATTCATGATTAATAAATTTAATAATAATTTATATTTTTCATTTATCTCCATCAGGTACGATCCGTTGATGTGTATCGCACAGTATTCGAACTGAAAAGAAAACTGGAGTCCATGGTTAAAATACCAGCAAACAGAATGAGACTCTTCTACGTAGATCAGGTAAGAAAAATCATTAGTCGTTAACAGGGCTTGTCTTATTTTTCAGAATTTTTGGTTTCTCGAACGACGCATTAAGAAATGTGAGATTGCGATCTAGAATATATCCTTTTCCAAAATGAATCCTTATTCCATCACCGTCACCAAAAATTCTCTAACCAACAGCAGAAATTTCTGACACCTCAAGGTAAGACCTTGACGGTCCCTGACACCTTAAATCAAAATCCAATAATCCCAATCGCACAAGAAATAAATCATTGTCAAAGTATCAATGGAATATATGAAACAATTTCCTTGAGTAAGGCTTTTAACAAGATAGACATTTTCTTTGTTCAAGGATCTGAAGTCTGTGCACGCCTGCGAGGAAATGCTGTACCCAAATAAACAGCTGTATCGTTACAACATAAGAACGGGTGGCGAGATAATAATCGATAGTAAATTAAATCGATTCGTATCAACGTCCTCGAGTACATCTTCGATTCGATCTTGAAGAGAATCTATGAAAGGATCAACGATATTGAAGTTAACCGATGATTGGACATCAACGAAGACGCAGATCAGACAGCAGCCTCTGACGATCCGGCTTCGATAACGATCCAAGAATCGTTTCCTTAAGTGATCAGATTTCAGTGTAAACTATTCGATCGCAACATGAAGGTTTTGATATGTTCGTTCACAAGTATTGATTTAGTATCTGTATTTATCGATTCTTCAGGGCTGACAAATAGGTGAAAGTTCCGTTAGCTCTTTGCGGTTTGCAGAGTAAATGATTCGAGTTGTGTGAATCGATATGCCGAAGGAGAAGGAGAAGGATAAGGTCTAGAGATACTGACGGTATCCAATGCCAATTTTTATTTTCCCTCTGTATTCAAGGTTATTTTCGACATATCCTAGTGCGTGTCCGATAAAATTGGCCCCAAGCTCGTCGTTACATTCGCAGCCGTAAAATCGTGACCAAGTCCAGATGAGTTGTTACACGCAAATTAGTAACTGGGAACGGCACGCAAAATTCAATTTCGATAATTACCTTGAAAAGGAAGATAAGGAATCCTTTAATAAATGCGGTAATGGATTACGTTACATGCGTTGTTCTTTTGGATCAAGGCTTTTCTTGTTAACTTACTTCTCCATGCATTTTTCAGTCGGTATTCAGATATACTGTAATAATATTAGAAAAAGAAACATACCGGTATATCGTATCGCCTGTGATACACGTTGTCCAATTGTCTGATGTAAATACACGTGATACTCATTAAAAGGAATAACAATTAAATGGGATTTTCATCCTATTATAATGAGGATGGATCTGATGATGATATAATAGAGGATCTGCGCTGGTTTGGCACAATGCGATTCCAAGGAATTGCAAGTGTAATACATTAATACTGTTACGAGGAAGAGATGATGAGAATATTTTTGTAAATTGTAACCAACGATTGTAATTTGAATTAATGGCGGATTTATCAAAATTATTATTGCGAATAGGCAGGATGTGATTTACTATATTGGATAAACTAATCGGTAGAGATCATTTAAATGATTATTTATAATTTCAAGTGAAATTTATGTTTTTCTCTTGTGCTTGGAAGAAAAGTGATATACTACCTTAGCAATTCGCCCAGAGTCAATGGGAAAGGAAGAACGGCAAGAAAAGGAGTGACAGTTATTCGTGTTATCATCTTTTGAAAACGAAGATGGCATTGAAATAGATTGATAAGAAGAAACCTTGAAGAGTCACTTAGTGCCTGCCTTAGCGTAACTTAAATACTTCTAACACTGCCCTGTAAATATATTCGGCTTGGCAAGGCCCTGTACATAACGCGTTCGGTTCTTCAGATACGGAAGTGAGGTCACGAGCTACGACCTCGATACCGGAAGCTGCAAAGACAGAAAATGTTTTTGGATTTCGATGTTGGACTCGTCTCACGAATCAGACGATTTAAAGCATTAAGAGTATAAATCTATAATATCGGCACTGAGATTCTTTGTGATGTGTCTAGTCTCAAAAAGCAAAATAGAAAAAGGAAAAAAAAAAAATTCATCTCATTTTATATAATACAATCTTTTTTTTTGTGCTGGCGCAAATGTACGTTCTAACAAAATAAATTCATTTATATACACAAAACTCCCTGAGGTCACTCTTGAAGTGTTCAAAAGGAAAAAAAGAAAACCTTATCCTCAAAAATTCTTCGATCTTCCCTACCTAAAGAAAGTTCAATAAGCATTTTCTACATTACCGATTAAATCCAGCGTTTTACCCACTAAGGGATATCCAATAAAGCTCTCTCCTAACCAATCTGTCACATTTTTCCAGAAACAGACTTCCCAACGTCAAACAAATGTTCTAGTCAACAAGTAGCACATAGACAATTCCCGGTGACCTCATTATCTCCTATCACTAACGACTTGGTCCGTAAGCATCCATTAGAGCCCGCAACTTTGAGGCAGTTGGCAAACGTGAAATACCTTTCTACAGGGTTTCAGCAGGGGTGGGACAGTTCCATTCATCGATCGAGCGACGCCTGGCGCCACGACGGCCCCAAAGTGAAAAGAGACGCCGAGGGAGCGAGTGGCCCGCTCCTCTTCGACGCCTCTTGCAGAGCCACTGTCAAAAGAAATCATGAAGAGAACGTGAACGTTATACGACGAGGAAGTCGTATGGGATTCTCAGCGGTGTCCAGGTCGATCACCATGTGAGTGTTGCGGCCACTAAGTGTTGAAAAGAACCTGGTTGGCGTTCAAGAAAAGTATGGACTAGTGAGGAATCGATTTCTAACGTGATAGCATGGGGGTAACGTTGGGGTAAGTATCCAATAGAAAATTATTAATTATTAATTAACATCCCTACAAATAACCTCGATATAAGAATCCTTATACTTTCTCAGTCTGCATGGCATGATTGATTTTTAGTAAGAAGAAAAATCATTTATTTTCGAAATCGACCGACCTTGTTTCCCTTATCGACGATGATGTTTCTTACACCCTCATTGTAATATAATATAATATAATATAATAATAATAATAGTAAGCTACATTATGCAAAATAATATTATTTTTCAAAAATACGTACTTAAAACACATTTTGATTAATCCTTACGCCAATGCTGCGTCAGAGACATTATATGTTTTAATGTTTGACTGTTGTGTAAGTTTAAATAATTATATTTTGTATTTTGAACCTTGAAAATAAAACAAGATGTCGAATCGTTTAATTAAATATTTAAAAAACTCGTTTCACGGTGTCTGGAAAATTTTACGTCGAACAGATATTCTGTTTTATTCAATGGCGCTAAGAGTCGCGTCCTTTAACCTTTAAGGATAACGAGATACAGAGAGTGGCGATGTGTTATCGGAACGGTTGAAAATCGATGAAGAATAATCAAAAAGTTCTTAAATTAAAATGATTCATTATAGTAGTCGAGGTCTACGTGTTTGACATTCTATGTTTAAGCTGCTCTAACCTCACATTTTCTTTATGTCGATGCACTCTAATTAATGTATGCCGTAATAGGTATGTGTGAAGTTAAGGGGAAAAAGCCAGCTTGAACGATAGCAAGATATTCGCTATTAAAAGCATGAATTTATTAATAGACAGTCTAAAATTATGCTGGTTCACGTCTTCGTGGATTCGTAAATTTCATGTACGTATCAGCGCGTCTTAGGCCAATACGCTGCTACGTAGGAAGTACTTAACCTTAAAAATAAGGAAAGACTGTAATGTCTTTCCTCAGGAAATGAACCTTACATTGATTGTATCACGAATATAAAATTTTTTCAAGCTATTGGCACATCAACGTGAACTCTGAGTATGATGCCATTTCCACGCTGTAATATGGACGCCGAAGAATTTCTTTGTAGTCGTCAGAATAAATTTAATTTTTGATAATTTCGTATTTATTACTATACACAACGAAACAGGAAACACGTTGTTGGTATCGTATCGTTGTAGGTTAAAATTTATGAGGTTTCTGTAAGCTCGATGAATTTGAAAAGAGATTATGATTATGATCGAAGTTGGCGCCGCTTTTGAATAAAGAAAAATGGATTCCTGTCGTGACAGGATCGGAATATATTTAGTAGGGCAGAAATGCGATCGACCCGTGAACCGGGACACGTAGAACGGTGCGTAGTGACCTAATCAATTCGTCCTTCGTGTACGCGTACTAACACCGTTGATAATTAACTCCCTAGGAAAGACTTGTCCGCTCGTTTAGTCATCGCGCTTCACTAGTTCGTGCGTTGGGACGCCGAGAGGAGTTTATTTCGCGATGCAGGTAGGCGTAGACAGACATGCATAGGCAATCATAAATTTGTCGATTAAATTCCACGGGTAAATTACTCGAGGCTTTTGGAATTGGGGTTAAATAAACTTAAGGTTAAAGGGAAACAGACAGACGATCTTTTTATGTCGGCTATATATTTTCTCTGACGATTGAGGTTATTGTACACTGAGTCAAGATGAAGAAGAAAAAGATTTGTTCGTCTCAGTGTAGTCCAGAGGAGCGTAAAGCAACGTTCTGAGAACGAAGGAGAAACCTCGAAAAAATTGTGGAATATTGTATTCAACGGAATTGACTTTCTTGTTCATTTTCAGTGCTCGTAAGCAATAATAGCGAAAAATGGCGTCTGGGTTACCGAGCGTCCATCAGAAGAAACTGGGACCGGCGCCGATAGCATCCTTCGAAGATCTCTCCGACGAGGTGGAAAACGTGAGTTGAGAGAGTTCTCAAGTTCCTTCGAAGTCCACACGACCTACTTCACTCTTTATTCTTGTCTCTCAATCGAGGAACCCCTTTAAAATTCATTTCCGATCCGGCGAACTCCTAGCGGGATAACGACTCGCGGAGAGTGTCCACTGTCGTCTACTCTCCTTCACCATTCGGCACTCCAATAGGATTCTCGGATTTTGATGCAGGGCGAAGCGGCAAGCCGAATGCCCGGTATCGTCGAAGTATCGACGCCCGGAAGCTCACTGAAGACACCGAGCACGCCGAGGATCGACATAAGCCGGGCGAGCAGTTCCTCTCACCATGAGGACAGCAACAACTCGAGAGAATCCTCTCCAGAGAGAGAATTACTTGCTGGTAAAGAATATTAAGAGATTAGAAGTTTTGGATGAGGATGATATGACTGACCTAACCTCAAATTATTTATATAAATGTTTACAGGCATTGAACCTCCTCCTGGTAGCAAGTTGAACCTTGGATACAAGGAGGATGTGCAGGATCTACGATCATCTACCGAGGAACTGGATCTTCATGATCCGATTCACGAGCAGGACCTCAGAAGAGACTCCAAGAAGATGGCACGTAAACGGAAAGAAGATGGTACTCAATCTGAATATGGTGGCATCAAGCAACTGCAGGATAGGGAACGTAAGGATAGTAACTGCTCGGAAATTATACTGCTGAACATCAGTGGTAGGACCTCCAGGTTGTCTTCCGTTGGTAGTCAGGGTTCTGGTGTCTCTGGGAAACTATCGGTTGTCTCGGCCACTTCTTCTAGGTATGTGATAATGTGATGGTAATAGCCAGTGAATGGATTGCCTATGTTCGGTGAATGGAATCGTTTTTACTTTATTTACGTGTCACGTTTTAATGAGACGTTTATGTAGCTCTTAGTCATACTGTATTCAGTAACGCATCCCAGTGAATTCTTCAAGGTCGCCGAGTCCACACAAGTGTCTGCTGGAAACGTCATTTTGCGGTAGCAAACCGACCTTGGCGGATAACTTGATCGAGCCCTCAAAACCAGAAACAGATGATCTTGAAAAGATTCTCTTGCAACGAGAGGCTGACACCACCAAGGCTCTTATACCGGAGAGTATAAAAGTACCGATAATCGAGGGTAACCTGAAGCCTGATCCGTTGGATAAGCCGAGGAGAAGAGGCCGCGAGGAGAGGAAGGAAATCTTCAAAAGAGAAGTGGAAATAACGAAGAGAGTTTTAGAGAGGGTCAACATCGACGTAAGTCAATAAGTCCATGCACCATGCACTATTTTAAGGAATCCAGAGTAAGTTCCTTGTAATTCTCAACCTGGACAGGTTCCTATCGTTAAGAAACAATCGGAGCCACCGAACAAGAATGCTCTGGAGGTTCAAAAACCAGCAACCCTTGATCTGAACGACAAGAGAAAAAAGCCGCAGAATTTTAAGGAAATCGTGCAAACACCCCCAACCTCGAGCGGCGCCACCGGAAGTCCAAAATTACCTAGACATCAGAAAGTACGAGAACTAGAGGGTTCCAGGACGCCTAGTCCTTCCTCTGTATCCAGGAAGAGTAGCTTCGCGTCCTTGTTTAAGGTCAGAACCGATAGCAGTGCCCTGAGTCCTGAATCACCAACTCCAAGCATTAAACCACGTAGAAGTCTAACCTCAAAAATCAAGGACACCACTGAGAGTCTTAGAAGCAGATCCAAGTCTAGAGAAAGAGTCTCGATTGAACGAAGCTCCACTTTGAAGAAGGATTCAAAGAACAAAGGTGTCTTCTCGTCCACCCTGAGCCTCTTCAAGAAGCGCGAGAGGAAGAAGAGCTGCGACGATGCTGCTGGTACTCCGATTGACGGCGAACATCCTTCTCTGGAAAGCATTGGAAACGTGGAGTTTACATTTAATACAGAGAAGGATAGGAAGAAGGATGACTCCATCTTCATCAGCCTTCACGCCGACGATAGAAATTACGAGGAGGCTCTGCCGTCGGAGAGTGTCTCCATACCATTGGAAACTCCGACGAAGCTCTTGGATGAGTATGAATCAGAGCCACGACCTGGAAACATCATTACTGAGGCTTCTATAGAGCACAGATCCTCGAATCAGATCAGGACGGAGGCCAAGATAGAGAGTACCACGTCGCGAACCACCTCAAAGGAAAGTCAAATGTCTCAAAGTGCTTCAAAAGAGTCTCAAATCTCGAAAAGTTCATCCAAGGAGTCAAAAGTCGAGACACCGAAGACTCAAATAAGGGATTCTGAGATCCCGGACAATGCCGTCTCGAAATCTGGGTCTAACGAGAGTAATAGGGTAATGTCAGAGCTGCAATTGTCAAATAGCTCATCAAAGGACTCGATTGGTAAGAGACCGGAAGTTGTGAAGCCGAAGCGAAAGAGCAAGGAAGTCCAGAAAACAGAGCCTCCAGAACCAATATCTGATGATATATCGCACAAGACTGAGATCAATGGCAACGAACCTTCTTCCACGCAGATGATCAAGGAAGTCAAAAAGTCTGATGCCTTCGAGGATTGTTTAAAAGTCACTGATGGTCTTGTCAAGACACCTTCTGTAGTGTCCGACCTGGATCATAACAGCTCCGAGTCGGAGAGGGATTCCGAGATTGAATTCATCAGGAACAAGGCAGAAAAAGTAGCTGAGGAACTTCCTGACGAGAGGAAGGGACTCTTCTACGAGGAAAGTTTCGAAGAGGATCTTCCTTACGTGCCGACAACCTTGCCTCTCGAGAAGAGTGTCGCTCTGCCTATGCTACCAGTGAAACAACGACTTCAGGAAGTAAGGTGAGTCATTAATTTTGACAGGACAATGACTTGAATAATTAGTATCATTTTCAAGAAAAAGAAAAGTCATTCTTACTCTGTGTATTGAAGATAAAAAAAACCATTTCAAAAAATTACCTTATCCGTATCCTCAGGACCATCCCAATCGAGCGACCTCGATCAACGACGCCGATAAACCCGACATTACTCGACGAGTTCGTCATGCACACGTCTTTGGATGAGCGTCGAGTCGAGAAGATGAAGATATCTCTTCCCCGGGAGGACAGTTTCAAACTAAAGAGTCCCAGGAAGCAAGCAGCAAATACTTTCAGTGAATTCGCTGGAAAGGTTCCTGACGGTGGCAGAAGAAACGCCGGGAAGTCACCAAGTCCCCCGCCATTACCACCTCGTGCACCATCAAGACCAACGAACTGGATAAACTTTGAGGAGATTCCGGAGAGGCGTAAGGCTCCAAAGAGGATCCAAACGATCCCACGATCGGAAGACGATGCTAAGGGTGGCTATAGCTACGTCCAACCGGAAGAATGTCGATGCGAGTGTCACGAGGAGTCCAGAAGGGCGTCCCTGAGAGAGAGGTCCACCTGCACAAGTAACGGGGAACGTCCTTGCAACGGAGAAAATTGTACGGTACCCACAAGTTCCGGCGACCGTACCAGCATCGTCAGGTAAACAAATTGGGTACGGTTTTGATGAGAAACAAAGTGTTAATTAATCAAGTACGATCTTTGAAGACATTAGTGATGAGTAGAAGTTTGTTTCTGTACTTTCAGTGACAGCTCACTGGAGTGTAGTCTGAGTATCGAGGACGCTGGAACTCAGACTCTACTGGGCCCAATGAAGCCATTCGGGATGGACTTGGATCTAAGATCAAATCGGTCCAGCATCATATCGCAAGAGGAGACTGACGAGGTGCATCAGTAAATCACCGAACAGCATTCGGTTGAAATTTCTTCCAAATTTTCTTGCCTAGCTAATGGAGATAACTAAGATGAAGACATATGTCATGGATGTCGGTTCGAAACATCTTATCAGTTTGTTTCTCTGTAACCATAAAGAGTTTAATGTCAGAGAGACAACGCGCGAAGATCAACGAACTAATTTCTTTTTATCTCAGTCATCTTCTTAGCAAAGCCTGAATTTCTTTGCTCATCTGCACACGTTGACCTTCCTTCGTAACCCGGTAAACAGTCCTAAGTTTTGGCATGTACTTTGAAAATCTAGTCGCGGCTAATAATGCCAACTTTCTTCACTATACACGTACGGGATGGTCCATAAAAAAACTTTTACTCATTACAGAGACTTTCCCCGTGTCCGACTAAAATATTAAGCCATTTATCTTAATACATTGATACGCATTAATTGGCCGTGATTAAATTTCCAAAAGACTAAGGACAATTGACGTGCGATTCTTTTATATCGAGAGATAAATAAATAATATTTAAATCATTTTATTTATCTCTCTGATTGATTAACAAAAGTATCGATCACTCGTTACACATCCGTTTCCGGTTACGTATTAACCTCGTGATTTTTCTTATGGCACGTTGGTGTTAAAAAACCTTGCACTACCTTGTTTTGTATCTCCTATATTTAGTAATGAGAGATTTAATTACTATGACTTTGCACGTGGCACTGTAAAGTATATATATATACACACGAAAGAAAATGATTACGGTGAAAGTAAGAATTTCACGTAAGGCGTTATCGTCGCCTAAAGAAATTTTCAAAGGAAATGAAAGAAGAAGAAGAAAAAAAAACTCAAATTCATTTACTTTACCGTACAGACTTTCTATAACGCGCGTCTGGTACCGAGTGCGATTATTCGGGCGTTAAAAAGCGACCTGCGCAATCATAAAGAATTCACCGAAACGCATGTTATATCGTAATGTTATTAATTGTAATCATATTCTATTTTCTCCGCTCAAAGGATTACGTTTTCTTCGTAGTTTTGCTCTTCTACTACTAGACGTATTTTCTATGCGAGAAAACTATACTGTGTTCAAAACGAAGTACTTAATAAATATCGAGGCAGCATCTTTATCATCTGTTCGCGGTATACCAAGCGGGTTCATTAAAATAAAAATGGCGACCCTGCGTATTGTCGGTTATCGCTTTGTTTTTCATTGTAGAAGAATCTCGTGAAAATTCTTGAGTTTTGAATCCAATGCGCCCGGCCAAGCTCGGTGAATTTTTTTTTTTTTTTTCATAACTAGAAAGCGAAGTGAATGAGAGAAAGGAACGAGAATTAATGGATGTAGTAACGTATTGTAAATGGAGTTGAGTCTTGCACTCGTTTGGTATACAAGAATTCTTCGAGTTTCTATGTGAATCGCGTACCGGAATTGATTGAAACCCAAAGAGTCATCTTTGTGTCACCTGCTCTAAATATTAATTAATGAAAACTATAATTTAGCTACGCTACAAAATAAAATAATGCCAAGAGAGTAAGGACGAGGACAGTATAACGAGATTGATATATCTTCTCAAAATGGCCGACGGGTTTTTTTTTTCTGAGAGACGTTACTGTAGGTGGGAATTTAGGAAGTCTTACTGTGAGAAAAAGTATGATGAGAGTGTAAGGCCCCAAAATGGATATCCCAAGGAATCCCTGGGTTGCTGTAGCTAGTGTACCATAGATATAAAGGAGAACCTTTTTTTAGATTTTGATGTTTAGCTAATGAAAATTTTGAAATATATTAATACACGTGCCCTGGGCTGCCCGTACGCTTCGTTGAACTTTCCATCGATAAGAATTTATTTAAAAAGAAAAACAAGGAAAGGATAAACTTGAAAAACTCGTCGATATAGAATTTTTTTCGAAAATTTTTTCATTCTTCATATAACGAGAGTTTATGCGGGGTTACCCAAGATGCATGGACCTTTAAATAAAATGGTGCATCCTAGCATATTAAACAGTTACTTCGACGAGTTATGGTTTTTTCTATTTTTTTCCCCCCCCTCCTTTTTATTGGAAATTTTTGGATTTTCAAAACCAACCTCGCTACTCGTAAAAAATTCGTGATACGTCAACGCAATAATTGTAACTTAGCGTTCGTGTACAGACTCACGTCTCCTTCGACCTCTTCCTATAGTCCAAGCAAAAAAAAAGAAATTATATATTATCCCCACAAAATCCTTTTTCTAACCTTTTTCAGGCGAATATTATAAAATTAACTTTGAGAGTCAGTCCTGGTCTTGTCGAAAAGTTTACCTGACTCTTTTAGGTTAGGTCGAAGTGAAAGCTTTCACGTACTGCAAGGCAGTCTTGGAAAAGACGCCGGCGAGTAATAAGTAAAAGCTAATGAAATGGGTAAAAAGGTAAATTTGAAAAATTGATCCGATCGAGACGGCGGCCATACTTGAATCCTCTAGCAATATGTGAATATTCGTGATTATTTTTAAGACGTAAGAATTACGAGAACAAGAAAAAAAAAATAAGCAAGATATTTAAATGTTTCTAATGTTATGTACATAAAATTATCGAAAGAAATACATTTTCAAAGTGCTAACGTATATTAATATATTATATTAGACACATTATACACGTACCATACAAAGAGACGTTGGACAACCTCATGTTTGGGAAATAAAATATTTGTGTTTTAATGAGTGGCCTCAAATCATTTACAATTATGACATTCGCCACGAGCTTCACTTAATTATCAAACGGTTGAGGTATGTGAATTAAAAAGTCATTAGCACATACGGACTGTATCAGTTAAGATGCAGGTTTGCCATTCACGGTGAAACAAACGGTGCATGATTTTGACACAGTGGCTAAAACGTATCGCAATGCTATCTTTTTTTTATTACAAATTGGAAGTCTACATATTTCATTTTGAATTCTACGTGATTCTCGTCATAGATTTCCGAGCCTACAGGAGTAGGTATTTTGGGTTTGGCATAGGAGTGTTCCTGGTCGTAGGCCCCTTGAAGTCTTCCGCTTTCCGACTCTAGGAGAATTTCTTGAATTCGACGCCCTCTGGTAGAATTATCCGGAACTACTAAAATTGCTCTTCAGAAAAATGAAATTTTAGGTGAGAATTTTTCGATCTCTCGTTCCGCGCCCTCTAGCGGAATTTTCCGAAACTACCGTAGATTCTTCATAGCGCCATCTGTCGGAATTAGCCAAATTATTCCCCAGATAAATGCATGTCTTAAATTCTCGTTCTAAACGTGCATCTGAACTTGCAGAGATGAGTAGGGAGATGCACAACGCTACGGTTTTAGGCGTTACCAAAATCATGGCGTTAAATCGTAGCGGCGAGGCTGGAAGTACGATTTTGTGATCATCGCCTCCGTCGATAACGCGTATTCCGTCGTAGCCGAACTACACGTGAACACTTACGTGTAGCTTCGGCGGGCAGAGGTTCTCCGCTACTCACCGCTGGTACCCAAAGCAACCCTTAGAATGAGACCGGGAACTATAGAACTTCTCAAGAACCATTGAAAAAGCCTACTGTTGCAACATTTTTAAGAGTTTTTCATGTATTTATTTTTTAAATACTACTAAACATTATTGGATCTTGATTTACTTTCAAAATTTATTCAAAATA